>REGO01000262.1:315209-383527 GCA_010120015.1 Rhombomys opimus
CAATGAAAAATAAGGAAATCATGAAATTTGCAGGTAAATGGTGGGACCTGGAAAGGATCATCCTGAGTGAGCTGTCCCAGAAGCAGAAAGACATACACTCACTCATATAGACATATAACATAGAATAAACCTACTAAAACCTGTACATCTAAAGAAAGTAATCAAGAGAGAGGACCCTGACTAAAATGCTCAATCCCCATCCTGAAAGGCAAAGAGGATGGACATCAGAAGAAGAAGAAGAAAACAGGAAACAACCTAGAAACTTGCCACAGAGGGCCTTGAAAAGCTCTGCCCTGCAGACTATCAAAGCAGATGCTGAGACTTATGGCCAAATGTTGAGCAACATGCAGGGAATCTTATGTAAGAAGTGGGAATAGTAAGATCTGGAAAGGACAGGAACCCCACAATGAGAGCAACAGAACCAGAAAATTTGAACACAGGGGTCTTTCCAGAGACTCATACTCCAACCAAGTGCCATGCATGGAGATAACCTAGAACCCCTGCACAGATGTAGTCCATGGCAGTTTAGTGTCCAAGTGGGTTACATAGTAATGGGAAGAGGGACTGCCTCTGACATAATCCGATTGCCCTGCTCTTTGATCACCTCGCCCTGAGGGGAGAGCAGTCTTACCAGGCCACAGAAGATGACAGTGCAGCCACTCTGGATGTGATCTGATAGACTAAGATCAGATGGAAGGAGAGGAGGACCTCCCCTATCAGTGGCCTTGGGGAGGGGCATGCACGAAGAAGGGGGAGGGAGAGGGAAGGGTGGGACCGAGAGGGGAGGAGGGAAGGCCTTAGGGGCAGATACAAAGTGAATAAAGTGTAATTAATAAGATAAAATTAAATTTAAAAAATATCGATGGGAAAAAAAGAATTAAATCACCTACACACATAAAGACACACTTAGCATTGATATATATAACTTTCACCTATGTAACATTACTACATTACACGTATTTATCATTCCATACATAGCTCTAACCTAATAAAATAAACAAACACACACTAATATTTTCACATATTTTAATAGTTCCTATGTAATTGGACAGGTTATGCAGGCAGTATGAGGACTTCAAAATGTCTCCAGATGTTGCCATGGAAACACAATTTTTAGAGGTGAAGTGGAATGCTACTTAGGAAGTTCAAGCACTTCATTTTCAAACTGGTAGGAGTCAGACAGGGGGCTGAGGCAGACTGACAGGAGGTATCTTCATGACACACGTGGTTCCGTGTTAGTCCTTAAACTGGGCTGGTCCAGGCTGGTTGCTCATGCCAGGTTGCTACATCCAACAGACCTTTTTTTGAGACCTTTTTGGCGTTAGAAGACCAAGAGGTGATTTATAACATGGCAGTTCAGCGATCCTTGCCAAAGGTTAATAGTTATGAACTTCACAGTTGAGAAATGTAATTATGCACTGTTCTTCATTTGGGAGGACTCGGCCCGGAAGGGCTCAGGGAAGATAATAGGCTGGCATTTCAACATGCTGACGTGAACATCATAACCATTAAAAATGAACAGTTGGGGAATTAATGGTGTTTGGATTCTTATTAACTCGCAATGAAATATAATAGCAATTTCATTAAAATATATTACTAAAAATGATGGTGAGAAAAACATAGTCTGAATGACAGTGGTGAAGCTGTGAGAGCACAGAGCTGCTTATTTGGTTACCATAGCAACTGTGATTTAAAAAAAAAAAGCACCCAGATACACACACACAGACACACACACACACACACACATACACCGCCACCACTACCACCACCAACAACACCAATGTTTTATGAAACAGTGAAAATTCTGAATTGTAAATGATCTTGCTAACTAATTTAAAATTTAGTCTTTTTTAAAGAAAAGTGTTATTTTAACTTCCTCTCTAAATATGAAACTTCAGATTCTTTTTAGAAAGAGAAATGCAAAATCCAGGATAATTGAAATTTTAAAGTAATCTGGAGCATTCAAGATTTCTTTCCTATAGCTGGATATCAAAGGGCAAGCATTCTTCTGGAGAACAAGTACCTCTGACCATATCCTCTGAAGCATTATCTCATTTCTCAGAGCTGGAAAGATTCTCATTATTTTCACAGCGATCTAACACCTGTCAACACGGAAATAGATGTCTATCTATGTCTATCCAGCTAAGCCAACCAACATCAAAACGAGAATGTGTACCCACATTATTTTTACAGATCTTAACCCTAGACTTATTTGAACCCTACAATCACCATTTACAGGCTAATAATGACAACAGCACATTTTTGTTGTCGTTGCTGTTTTCTGATGCAGAATTTTATAGGACCTCCTAGAATTCACTATGTAACCCAAGCTAAATAGTATCTTTGTATCTTCCTGCATCAGCCTCCTAAACTAGAACTTCAGGGATACAACAGCCATAGCAGGCTGACAATAATGTTTCTTAAACTGGAAAAGATAACATTATCTTTTCTAAGTTAACTCCTTCCTATCTTAATTTCTCATTGATTTGTTTTTGTTGTTGTTGTTTTGTCTTCTTTTCTTTTTTTTTCTTTCTTGGTAAAAATACAGATTTAGTTTTCACCTGAAGTAATGAATTCAGTGAAAGTAAGCAGAATGAATGGCTTGAGAGAGAAATTACCTGTGAGTTTATGTCACATTAAATTTTGTGGGTGAGTATCTTGTCTCAGAGTCAAGAGGCAATTGCTAAAATTCTAGGAATCAAGGATCTCTAAAGGGAGAAAGATACAGGGAAAGAAAGTCAGACCTATTTGCAACCATGCTTGTTATTCACCTTGCTTTTTATTTTGGAAAAACAATCTGACAAAGCCTTACTGACTAAAATCAAACCTCTTGGAAAGGCATTTTGTTTATTGACACGTGTTTAGGCCACTCTGTAAGGAGAACAGTGATATTACCTCCAAATCTTTTATCAGCAATTGTTGAGTAAAAAGGTCAAGGAAAGGCTCAAATCAAAGTACTGTGTTTTTAGCACAGTTCTAAATAAAGTCTGTCTTTCAGACAGATACAGACAGATCACAGAGACCAGTTTCCTGATCACTTAAAATCAAGAATATGTGGACATTTTTAAGGGTAGAATCTTGTATATCACAGGCCAGTTTCAAACTTGCTATGTATCTGAGGATGATCTTGAACTTCTGGTCCTCCTGCCTGCTGACTGCTTTGACCAGAGCCGTTCAACATACCATGTTTACGTGTTGCCTGGGATCAAACCTGGGGTTCTTTGCTCACAGAGCATGCACACTGCCACAGAGCTGCAGCCCCGGCAATCATGGGCACTTTGTGAAGGCAGAGTGTTTCTAATCTGTTGATAGCAAAGACAATAAGACAATTCCAATTGGATGGGATACAAGAGTACATGAACTTCGTCCAGATGGAGCCTCCGTCTGAGGTCATCCAAGTGTCTGGATGGACTGATTCCACCTTCTGAGAGCATGGGTGTATATGTTGGTCCATCCTTAACCACATGAAAGCAATTTTGTTTTAGGGAACATAATTTTGTCTAAATTTTGATAGAAGCTTTAAAAGTGAACACCTAACTTACGGGAACTACCTTTGTACTGACTTAAGATCCGAGGGTAACATGTAAGGTGAGAATTGAGACCATTGACTCAATTGTGAAGCCTTCTTTTGAATATTTCTCCTTGGGATTCTTTACTATTATTATTTAAATGGATATATAAGAAAAGCAATCCACTTAAATGTCACCCCCTTGGTGAAGCCTCTTTGATGACCTAAAATCCCTTGGCATCTCCTTAAAATAGTACCTCATTTTCACCCAAGCCCTTACAATTTGGTGACATGCTCTTATTTATTCTTATTTACCATCTGTCTGTACCCACGTGAACGTTAGTACCAAAATAGTTTCTCATTCACAATTTTATAGTTGCTACACTGTGGCGACATGTGATATATACCTAATAAATATGTCTTTAAAATATATATGTCACTGAAGAATTAGTGACCCATTAGTGATGCAAAACTATTCAACTGAGTCACATCAGTCACAAGTGAAATAGGTAGGATGCAGTAAAATGAGCAAAAATAGATATTTAACAAAGTGGTTCAAGAGCATAATCCATTCCTCATTGACTAGGCAGAAGTAATAACATGCTACTTTCTAATTAAACAATATTATATCATTAAGAACCCTTACAACTTATTAAATGGTTCCCCTTCAATTGGTTAAGTGTCTTATAAAAAACTAATTTGTCTAATATGCATATACTATATTGCTCTGAGTTTCTGTAGTCCGTTCACTGCACGTGGAAGTCCTGCTATGCTCTCCTCAAGGCTCTATGCATACAAAGATGATGAAAAGCATCCTCTGTGCTGGAGGAACATGGTTTAGCCACTAGACTATGAAGCTGTAAACATGACATGAAACTTGTGTGTTCACCACAGTGAGTATTGATAGATTGCCAGATAAACAGTGCTGGAGTAGAAAAAAATGGAAGGTCATAAAAAGCCACAATGTGGTTCTTGGAAAACCAAAATCTATGAACAAGCTTTCAGGAAAAATAAAAGTTAGCTAATAATATAGCAATGTTGATGAAAGGAACAAACCATCTACATATGAGCAAAAGAAGATTTCAACTTCCTTAGTGTCTTAGGATTTCATTGCTATGAAGAGACACCACGACCAAGGCAACTTTTATTTCTTTTTCTCTTTTCTTTCTTTCTTTCTTTCTTTCTTTCTTTCTTTCTTTCTTTCTTTCTTTCTTTTCAGCTGGGGTGGAGGCTTTCTTGAAACAGGGTTTCTCTGTTAGACTTGGCTGTCCTGGCCTTGCTTTGTAGACCAGGGTGTCCTCAAACAGAGATTCAACTGCTGCTGCCTTTCCAAGTGCTGGAATCACAGGGGTACACTGCTGTGCCAAGCTGACAAAGCCAACTCTTAAAAAGGCAGACATTTAATTGGGGTTGGCTTAAAGTTACAGAGGCTTACTACACTAATATCATGGCAGGAAGCATGGCATCATGCAGGCAGACTTGGTGCTGAAGGAGCACGAGTTCTATGTCTTGATCTGAAGGTAGCCAGAAGGAGATTGGATTCCACACTAGGGGAAGTTTGAATATATCTATGACCTCAACACCCATCTCCACAATGGCACACTTCTTTCAGTAAGGCCACACCTACCCCAAGAAGGCCACACCTCCTAATAGTGCCACTCTATGGCCAAGCATTGAAATGCATGAGTCTACGAGGCCCATTCCTGTTCAAACCACCACATTTAGAGAGGCTTTGGACATCCATGTACTTGCGCAGTGGACTGTGATAGACAGCACTGAGCAGATGCTGAAGCTCTGATGTTGTTCATCACTGCATCCACCTGGAGCCAGCAGAGCATGGTCTTTCCAGTTCTGATGGAACACAAATTCTCAGTGTGTCACATAACTCATAGGGAAAGACAAAGATGATTCTCTTAAAATTTTCTAGCATCCTAAGAGTGTGAATGATTTATGAAAATTAGCTTCATTGCTTATTAAGTGTTTGAACTCTGTCAAAGGATTGATTGCTGGTGTAGGGTGGAGAGCAGGCTTCTAGGGCACACAATGCCACTGTTC
Source organism: Rhombomys opimus (assembly GCA_010120015.1). Classification (NCBI taxonomy): domain Eukaryota; kingdom Metazoa; phylum Chordata; class Mammalia; order Rodentia; family Muridae; genus Rhombomys; species Rhombomys opimus. The sequence continues at coordinate 320,773 of REGO01000262.1, forward strand.
TTGGAGTCTGCCATTGGAAGGCTCTTTGTCGAGTGTTGGGTCATTCAAAAGGTGCTGGCTGCAGTAACAATGGTGATGCTTTCACTGTGGACAATAGATACCATTAAAGAATTGGAATAGATACGTTTTGCAATGTCTGTCTCACAAAGCTTAGCTTTGTGTTTGAAGCTTACTTACTAGTCCTTGGAAATATTTGATGACTGGGGGTCCTTGGAGCATAGATGACTGATTTCTTTGTAGTCAGAACCATAGACAGGTCCTTTATTTAGTATTGAACATTAATGTTAAAGTGACTTAATTCAATCGTTACCCATACATGATTGTCTATAACTTATTCTCTTAATACCACTGTGCCAGATCCCAATGCAGCTATGTAGCATGGCATCATGTGTAAGGATGGAATGAACATCAGACGTTCAGACACAGGTACATTCTCTGTGTCCTGGTGTCCGACACCGACACAGTATTTTACATAGAGGACCTGAGTGTTTAGTATTTGGGTTGCAGGAGGCAGACATCCTTTCTCCAGAAACACAATGAAAGCCGTATACTAGGTGCTGGGGAAGTCAAGCGCTTGCCAGACGAAGCTCTTCACCTGACTTCAATAAGCAGAATTCTTTTTAAATATAGACTCAATCTACACAGTTATCCTCCGACCACCCTACATACTCTGGGGCATGCACATGCCCCACAACCACCCTCCAGCCACATACAAATAGAAGAACATAACGTACTAATTCTGCCAACCAACAAGGAACAGAAAGTATTTGAAAAGGTAGTAGAAAACAGCTATTAGATTTACTCTATTTGGTTATTTTAAATTATGTGGGGGTGGGGGCTGGAGAGATGGCTCAGCAATTATAAGTGCTTGCTGCTCTCTGTAAGCAGACTAGAGTTTGGAACACAGCACCAATGCCATGCAGAACCCAGTCAACTCTAACTCCAGCTCTGCAGTATTTGGACATCCTTCTCTCAGGAGGCAACCATGCTCATGCTCATAAACCCACACACAGGCACACAGGCATACTTAAAATTTTAAATTAATATTTTCTTTCTTTTACTTTTCCTTGATTTTTATGTTTTACAATTTATTGTAGCCCCTCCCTCATCTCCTCTTAGTCCCACCCTTCCTCCTTCTTTCTCCCTAATCCCTTGTCCTAGTCCACTGAAAAGGGGAATCCTCCTCCTCTACTATTTGACCCTAGCTTATCAAGTCATATCAGGACTGCTTGGATCCTCTTCCTCTGTAGCTTGGCAAGGCCCCTCAGCAAGGGGAAGGCAACCGAGCTCATGTCAGAGACAGCCCCTGCTCCCCTTACTTGGTAATCCACATGGAGCCTGAGCTGCCTATCAGCTCTGTCTGAGTCGGGAGTAGGTCCTCTCCATGCATGGTCCTTGGTTGGTGCATCAGACTCTGCAGGCCCAACTTGGCCCAGATTTTTTGGCTTTGTTGGTCTCCTTGTGAACCTCCTATCCTCTCTGGGTCCTTCCATCTCCCATTTTTCCATAAGATTCCCTGTACTATGCCCAAAGTTTGGCTGTGAATCTCTGTATCTGCTTTAATCCCCTGTTGGGGGAAGCATTTCAAAATACTTTAAAATTTACAGATTACTATTATATATAACAGAATTGTAAACACACTAATTGCAATTTAAATACTATATGTGTGTGGGGGTGTGTATATGTATATATACACACATATACATATATATATACATACATACATATATATACATACATACATATATGTATATATGTGTGTGTGTGTGTATGTATATATATATAGATATATAGATATAGATATAGATATACACACACACATGCTTTCCACTCCCAGGAAAGTTGTCTGCTTTTTTCTTTTTTTGAAAATAATTTATTTTTAACTATATGTTTTACACTTTAGGAGGATGAAAACACACTACTTTTGTTGAACAAAAATACTATTATTATTGAACCTGTATAGGTTCTGTCATGGGAATGAGATCTATGATTGTGTATTTGGCATAATTTGTGTACACAAAAGGTTCATTCAGTCATGTAAAATTAGATCTTCTTATGTAGGTAGAAAGTACTTAACTCAGGAATACTCCTTTGCAACTTCTCTTTTCCCAAATTCCAACAAGTTCTTTGTCTGTGACCAAAGGCTATCTTTCTCTGGCCCTAAACTACTTTAGGCATATCCTGGGTCCATTTTCTTCTGTTATCTCAAGAATGTGACCAAGCCTGGAGCTTGGTAAGAGGTTGATTGGAGCTCATACAAACCCACTGAGAAGGCTGTCTTAGGAGAGGGAATAGAGTTTGTTATGAAGTTACAGATTTTGCACCACATAGGCCTAGAGTAGGTCTTGCTGTGGCATAGTATCTGCATTTTACAAGTGGTGGTGTTTCTTCTACAAAATTTGTAATTTCTCCCAAAATTTTAATTGACACCTTCCCTCATAAACATACATATACTCAGGTGTACACATATAAGTATGTGTATAAACACACACAGTGCATTAGCCAGCTGCCCTTTTCATGTTGTGAAAAAAATGTCTTGAAACAGCAATGGTTGATTTTGCAGTTGCTTTTGCAGGTGCTTTCAGTGTAAAGTCTTGGGGAAGGCATGGCATAATAGCCCACATCGCAGCAGCCAGGAGGCATGGAATAAGGAATGACCTGGCCAGATTTACCTTTCTTTTACTCTCTGTTTTAGCCCTTTCAGAAAAAAAAAATCATCAAAATACATTGATGCTTTTTTTTATCTCATCAATTTACTAGGTAATTCCAAATCTAACAACAATAAAAATGAGCTATCACATACAGTGTATATACATGAGCCCACACACAGAGAGAGACAGAGCTGGGGATGGGGAGGGTGATGGGGGAAGAGAGACAGAGAGAGAAGCAGTATTCAGATTTTAAATCACTAGTTGCAAATACCTACCCAGCTTGTTATCAGTCAACTCCTTACCTATAACCTTGAGGAATTACCCTAATGGCTCTAGAATTCTAAGTGTGTATTTCTACATGGACAGGTTTGCAGTGATCTTAAACAACAAGCAAACTGCTTACGGAGCTATTTTCATATTCCTAAAACCCTTAAACTGTAAAGACAGAGCCCCTTGTACACAACCTAGCACAGGTTGTTAATCAAAACAATTGAGAGGCAGAAAGCTGCTAAGATCAAGGCCAGCCTGTTCTATTATATAATGAGAGCCCATTTGAAACAAACAAGCAAACAAACAAGATCTAGATAATATGCAAAAACAAATTACATTACACCTGAAGTCATGAGAGCAAAAATAGAAATTTAAGAGAGTACCAGCACTCATTTTTTATCTCCCGTTGGGTGCCCTAGAGTGAGGATGCTTTCCACGCTGTTCTTTGTTTTCTCTACGTACCCATCCATTCAAGAGAAAAATTTCATGTAATTTGAATGGCAGTAACACGGCATGGCGAAAATGTTGACAATCGGGTGAATATATTGTTAATTTCATCATGAAATTTCTAGACAACATTTTACTCACAGATGATATCTAGATACATTTCAAACATTGAAATGCAGCGGAGAAATGTTGAGGCCAGCCTTCTTAGCAAAGCAGCCACCCTGTAAGAGCAGAATAGCATCTCTGGAAATGATTTTCATGCATTCAAAAACTGATACATTTAAACAACAAAGCTGAAGACATAGGACTTACAGACAACCCTGCTGAAATGCTCTTATGGTCTACAAAATGGCTCATTAGAAACACTCCTAGCATTAACTGTGACATTCAGTAAGCAGGTCTAGTTGCAGATTGTTATTCTTGGGTTTTGTCTTTTTGTTTGTTTGTTTTGTTTTGTTTTGTTTTACTGGCTCTCCAGGGCCCTTACTGGAAGTAAGGATCCTTTCTAATAACTTTCCTGGGGATTAGATACTTTCAGCTCTGAGCTCCATCTTACAGGAACAGCTTGCTTGAGTGAGAGCGGCTTTGCTATGATGCTTCACAGGGAGCTTCACTTCCTGTCGCCTCCCTGTGATAACCTTTAGTGCTCCTTAAAGGTCATCTGAAATGAAACTAGCTGAGTTTTAACCCCAGCGCATACCATAGGCAAACACAGCTTGATGCCTCGGCCTTGATCCCAGGCACCAGCACTGTTACCCTACTGCTTTTCATTCCCAGTGCAAATATGAGGACATCACCCACCCCTCCACCCACACACACACACACACACACACACACACACACACACACACATTAAAAAGGGAAGATGACTCCAACGTTGCTATCCCTGAAAAGTTTTTGACCACACACAGCCCCCCAGAAAGTGTCACAAAAAAAGGTGAAGAAGTCTACTAGCTGCATTTTAATAATTAATGTGTTTGCTTTGTTGGGCTCAGACTGGCTTCGTTATCAACAAGGTATTATTAGATTAAACACAGAACTTGGAACCTGTCCTTCCTTTCTTATGACCTGGGCTACACTGGGTAGCACTGAGATTAACTGTACACAAAGAAACAGTAGAAGTAAATGCCTGTAAGACAATTTCATTCTAGAGTTTTTGGGAGAAGGTGTTGCTTTGGCATAACTATCTCCATTCAGTTTGATATAATCTAAGTAACAACTCTTTATAAAGCTGCATAGCCCCCTATAGACTAAAACAGCCATGAGACTGGGGATGTAAACAAAATGCCCGGAACCTACTGTGTTCTAGAATATTCCTCCTCAGCTTCACTGAAGGAAGGACACAGACTAGCCAAGCTACAGGAAGGGGATGGGAAGGGGGTTGTCTTCAGACAAGTAGAGCTGCAGGCTGGTTGCACAGAGAGCTCCTAGGTTCCAGGCTTTAGGAGTCTTTATTCACACTGAGGCTGTATGTTTTGGTAATCCAGCTGCTTTTTGACTCATCTCTTCTAGTTAGTAATCCAGCATCCATACTGCCAGTAGTAATCGCAATCAAAATTCATTGGTTTACCAAGTTGGACACTGGTGTAATTGTTACTTTGGTCTGTTGTGTGTACTCCTTCTGGAGTGAACAGACATGTGTTGTGTCTCCCCAGGAAAAGTCTCTCACGAGACAATTAGTGTATTTCTATGGTGTAATTCTTAGGGGATTAATTGAAGCGTTTTATGTTGTATTAGAAAATCAGTTCATTAAAGTTCTCTTTTACAGATAGAATCATTTTTCACATAGAACTAAGCGTAGTATATCTTTTTTTTTATTTTTTTTTTATTTTTATCAGTTACATTTTATTAATTCTGTATCCCAGCCGTGCCCCGAACCCTCGTTCCCTCCCAGTCCCTCCCTCCCTCCCTCATTACATCATCCGTGGCTGTGATGTTGTTTTCAGTTTTAGGCCATATATTGCCAATTGTTTTCATTTGATTATCTACTTAATTGTTTTGCTTTTTAAGTTAGCATTATTGGTTTTTAATATAAATCCTTTCATCTTAATGTTTCTAATTAAGCAATTTCTGCTTTTAAATTTCAAGTTTAAATTTATAACTGTTTGAGGTTTGTTTGTTCATATCCTAATATGCTTATTTAGTTCTTATTTAGTTACTTTTTAGATTTTCATATTAATAGAAATAGTTCACTTTTTAATGAAGATATATTCTACTACTTTGATTTAATTTTCTTTCAAAGAACAAAATTATTTAAGAGAAGAATTATGTGTGAGAAGGAGTGTGATCATGGTAATTAAATTTTCTAAGAATTTAGCTCTGCTTGCTTGTATATTTTAACATTTGTATTGTTGTGCATGTTTGTGTGTGTGCATATACATACGTGGTTGTGGAAGTCAGAAGGAAACTTTTGGGAATCGGTTCTCACATTCATAGGTTAGATCTGAGGATCCAGCTCATGTTCTTAGCTTCATGTATCAAGTACCTTTACCGTCTGAGCTATCTCACCGGCCCTATAATTTTTTAAATTTTACTTTTTTGCATTGTGAATTGGGAAACAAATCCATATACATTTAATGTATTGCTTTGTTAAAAAAAAAACTGTTTCATTAAAGTTCTACATGTTCTTGTAAATTACTTGTCTTCTCCATTTTCAGAATACTGAGTTTAATGTGTGTCAATTAGACTGAACTCCAGAACCATTTTGCTTTTTAAAATCTTCTGTACATTTACACAATAGAATATTACTGAGCAATTAAAAACAAGGAAATCATGAAATTTCCAGGCAAATGGTAGGAACTAGGAAAGATCATCCTGAGTGAGGCTTCCCAGAAGCAGAAAGACACACATGGTATATACTCACTTGTAAGTGGATATTAGACATATAGTATAGGATAAACATCCTAAAATCTGTATACCTAAAGAAGCTAAGCAAGAAAGAGAACCCTGGGTAAGATGATCAGTCCTCACTCCGAAAGGCTAAGATCAGATAGAAGAAGAGAAGGACCTCTCCTATCAGCGGACTTAGAGAGAGGCATGGGAGGAGATGAGAGAGGATAGGATTGGGAGGGAATGAAGGAGGAGGCTACTGCTGGGATACAAAGTGAATACACTGTAATTAATATAAAAAAATTAAAAGAAATAAAATTTCCCACTTTCAACAAAAATAAACAATTCCTCTCTACTCCTAGCTCTTTGTACTGCACATGTCTTCTTATGATGTCTAATTTACTTTAGCTACTCGTTCTGCTCAATTGTGTCAACCTGGAGAAGGATACGGCATGTAATGATATGCCGTATCTTTGTTTCTTTTCTATTAACTTTGCAACATCTTAATAAATACTTAGTGAAAGCATGAATGGCTGAATAAATATGAATCAGTGAATGAGACAACACAGCATAGACTCATGGAACGCTTTTGTCCAGAAGCCCCCTTTTAACATGACCCTTGATTTGGGAGAAAAAAAGAGAATGTGAAGAATAAATATCTCTAAACAGTGAAAAAAAAAGATTGGTAAATTGCAGTTTCCATCAATCATGTCTATTTCTCCAAGCAGCTCCTCTTTCTTCTCCCTGGTGAAATTTCTATTTTACATAGAAGCATTTACACTGTTTACTATCCATGGGTTGTGAGGCTTGAGTCTAGTGATCTTTATGCATGTAACAGCTTTCCCTCTAAATGCAATCTCCTCTAATATTGAAAGTCACCTCTCATTTCTGCTTACATACTTATCTCTCCAATTACTTAATTTTCAATCTTTCCATGTTACTGGCTTCTTCCCAATAGTGGCTTAAACAGCATGGTTTTAAGCAGCAGTGATTTGAATGACTACTGATTTACACCCCACATGCAAATGAGATTTGTTTTCTTTTTCTTTCTTTTTTAAAATTTTTATTTATTTATTATAATTTATTCACTTTGTATCCCAGCTGTAGCCCCCTCTCTCATCCCCTCCCAATCCCACCCTACCTTCCTCTTCTTCTCCTCTGCCCCTCTCCACCTCCCCTCCATCTGACACTAGCCTATCAAGTCTCATAGAAACTGGCTGCACTGTCTTCCTCTGTGGCCTGGTAAGGCTGCCCCCACACACACACACACACTCAGAGGGAGGTGATCAAAGAGCCAGATTTGATCCCTAGTAAGGGGAACGGGCGTTGTCTCTGACATGAACTTTGTGGCTGGCTCTTTGATCACCTCCCCCTGAGAATTTTTTTTTTTAACTATTGCTGCCTATGCTTATTCTGAGAGACATGGACTTAGCTTTGTTGTCAAAGTTCATGTTCATAGAATGCTGTCTGTTTTCTGAGCTTGTGTACAGGGACACATACGGTAAGCTCTAATAATTTAGAACTTTGTGTTTTGGTCTAGTGACTACAGTTTTAATTTTTACTTTTTAATCATAGAGTAGTTGACATTTTACTGCTAACACTACAGAAAATGATGAGATTGCCCCTTCCCTTCCTCTTCATTTTCTCTACCAGATATTTTCATATATTATTTATCCTTCACATTTAAATATATCTATTTCATTACTAACAGTTTTTATTTGTCTGTATGGATCAGCTTTTGATATAAAAATAGAGACTTTGAAATTTCATAATGCCCCTGCTTCTGGTTCCGTCCTTTCCAGCCTTCTGCAGCTGTCCCTTATCTACCTTGTTGAGCTTTAAACCATTTAAATTCTTTGCTCCGTGGCAATCATTGCCTTAAGCTGAGAGTTAAATATTTCCAGTGTTTGGCATTACCTCTTCTGCAGATGTTGACTGTTTTCTAGAACTCTCTTCAAAAACGCTGTGAAGTCTATAACCCATGAGCTCATGTATGTCCAGATGATTTATTTTGCTTTATGCCTATACATTTTCTTCTGGTGGTATTTAAGAGACTGCTCTGCTTTCTCAAATTGATAATTTTGTGAAGAAACAGACTCCAACCATATGGTTGGGTCTTCTTTTTTTCTGCTTAAATAGAGAACATAATCTTTATACTAAAACATGCCTTGGCAATAATCATTATACCATTTTTCATGGGATATAGATATTTGAATTCTATCTCTGTTTCTGGAACATGTTCTTGAATTAATGGAGAAAGATCATATTAAAAGCTCTCAGAAACGTCGTTAAGAAGGACTTTGACTCTTATATTTTCTTTTGTGTGCCAAAGTAGGTGACCCAACTATTTCTCAATTACTCCAGTCACGAAAAATGCTATCATGCGCAGTCAATACAAATTTAGAAATCAACGCAATCTAAGTAACTTCACACCAACTAAATCACTACCTGTATATTTAATCTAGGATAATGGTATAGTTTATACAGGCTTTACTTTTTTTAAGGAATGCATGTTCTCTACCCCTACCCCATTGCCTTTCCTCAGCCTTTTTAAAAAGGCACTGTAATTATGTTATTTGGAAAAAGTAAAGTAATATAAATGTTACCAGGATAACTAATAACGTTTAGTAGTTTAAAAACTGAACAATGATCAGTTCAACAACAACAGCAACCAACTGCATATTTAAATTTTTTTTTCTGTCCAGTTGACCTCCTTATCATTTTCCAGAACCAGATTGTGAGCACTTTGCTTTTTTCTTTGACCTGTAGTCTGTGTTATGATTTCAGTGGAATCCACGAAAGGGGCTTCCTTTCCTTTTGGTTCACTTTTCTCAACCCCAAGCCTTCACACCTCTCCCTGGGTTGTCTGTACCTTCTTTCTTAGGGAGGATAAGGATGACGTTTTCTGTGATCACTTCCTTTTCTCTTTCACGTGTTTGAAGGAGTCTTGTTAAGCTGTGTGGTAAGGCTGTGCCTGGTCTCAGGACTGTACAGCGAGCCTGTTCTTAGTCCCGCAGCTGCGCTGTGAGATGTTCTCAGTTTCACAGCTGTACATTGATCCATACGTGGTCTCACAATATCTTCCCAATCTCCAGTCTCTCTTTTTCTTGCCATTTTGAAGTGTCTCTTTTGTTGCCTTAAAATATCATGTCGTAGCCAGATGGTTAGTCACACTTTCTCTGGTTTCTCTTTTTGTTTCACTGAATTGAGGATTAAACCCAGGGTCTCCTCCATGAAAGGAATGCATTCTACCACTGAGCTATATTCTCAAGCTTTCTCTTCTAAATCAACATCAGCCACTTGTAAAAAGTTAGTCTTATCTCCTATTTATTTTCCTATCGATTTGTTCTGTTCTTTTGAACTGACTGTCAAAGAAGCAGTCTTTTCTGAAAAGCACAAACGCTGGGCAATCTGTGTGCTAGTGAGTTTTCTTGACAATAACCTTGTGTGACAGTTATTCTTTCAGTTTTTTCATCACTAGTCAAACGAGACTAGCAGCCTCGGGAGTAACCACATTGCTGTGATTTTTTTTTTTTTTTTTTGGTTTTGTTTTTTACATTTATCTCTCTTTTGCAAAACGGATTATCAGCTTTTTCCTATTCAGCTCCAATTTGGCTTTCCTCGTAACCAAACCAGATGTGAGGAAGCGCTCAACAGCAACCTGCGCATGTGTTTTCCATATGGTCTGCAGGATTCTCTGTTTCGTAGCAGGCCCGTTTCAAAACCTGCTACATGCGCACTGAAGTTTTCGTCAAGACACAGGGCCTTGGAGGTTCCCTGAAGTCTGGTTTGGCGAGTGGTTGTTTGCACTCTACAAAACACCGAAAGCGATGCAATGCTGCATCTGAAGGAAAACCACAAGCAACTGCAGATTCTTTTCCCCTGGATGAATTCTCCAAATTATGAAACAAAAGGTTAGAAGTGGAACTATTCGGATGGTTCCACAACAGTAGAAGGAGGATCTGAGGTCACATTCAGATTGTTTAGAGGTGCCCAGGCAAGAGCCCAGGGTTTCAATCTCATCCACGCAAACAAACACATACACAAAGATATCCATATCTGTCCCCTTACAAATGCATACGCATACATATACACACATACACACACACACACACACACACACACACTCACATGTGCTCACACATACTACCACCACCAACAACAACAACACCAACGCAAATACCAACACTACCAGACATGTGAGTGAGCTGTTTTGGGAGCTTTAGGCTAGCTCTCCCCCATCTCTCCACACTTAGTTAGCCCAGATGAGACTAGTGGAACAGAGGAATATGTCTGTTGAATGCTACTCAGGCTTTGACCAAGATTACCATGACTAGCTATAACTCGGCATAACTGGCACCTTTGCACTACTCTTTAGACATACACTGTCTTATGTCTTATGATTTCCATTGCTGTAAAGAGACACTATGACCAAAGCAACTCTTATAAAGGACAATATTTAATTGGGGCTGGTTTACAGTTTCAGAGGTTTAGTGCACTATCATCATGGTGGGAAGCATGGCAAAATGCAGGCAGATACAGTGTTAGAACAGCCTCAATTTCTAAATCTTTTTTATTATTATTCATTTTACATCCTGGTAAAATGAAGTAGCCCCCTCCTCCCTCTCCTGCCAGTCCCACACTCCCTCCCTATTTTTCTATCCCCCTTTTCCTATTCCTCAGAGAAAGGGAGACCCACCTACCCACCCACCCCAGCATATCAAGTTGCATCAGGACTGAGTGCATCCTCTTTCCCTGTGGCCTAGCAAGGTAGTCTTGCCAAAGGAAATTTAATTATAATGCAGGCAACAGACATATCAGATTCAGCTCCCATTTCCCTTGCTAGAGAAGCTATATGAGTACCAAGCTGCCCATCTGCTACCTCTGTATAGGGGAACTAGGTCTAGTCCATGCATGGTCCTTGATTAGTGCTTCAGTCTCCACAGGCCCCCTGCACTCTTGTTAGTTGGCTCTGTTGGTCTGCTTTTGGATAACCTATCTCTCCGGGTCCTTCTATTCTGCCCATCACTGTTCTACAAGGATCCCTGTGCTCCACCCAATGATTGGTTGTGAGTCTCTGAGTCTGTTTCCATCAGCTTCTGGCTGATGGAGGGTAGCTATACTAGGCTCCCTTCTGTATAAGTATAACAGAGTGTCATTAAGCATGTCAGGGGTTGGCTCTCTCCCATGGGGTGAGTCTCAGATTGGGCCAATCATTGGTTGGACATTCCCTCAACCTCTGCACTATGTTTGTCGCTGCACATCTTTTAGGTAGGGTAAATTTTGGGTCAAAGTTCTTATGGGTGAGTTTGTATTCCCCTCCCTCCACTAGGAGGCATGTCTAATTAGAGAGCAGCCTCTTCAGTCTCTATGACCCATGTCCTTCACAACGTCCCTAGTCATCAGGAAAATGCAAATCAAAACGACTCTGAGATTCCATCTCACACCCATCAGAATGGCTTAGATCAAAAACACAATTGACAGCACATGCTGGTGAGGATGTGGAGAAAAGGAAACACTCCTCCATTGTTGGTGGGGGTGAAAACTTGTATAACCACTCTGGAAATCAATGTAGCATAATGTCAGAATATTGGGAATAGCTCTACCTCAAGACCCAGCTATAGCACTCCTGGCCATACATCCAAAAAGAGACCCTACATGCAACAGGGACACTTGCTCCACTATGTTTATAGCATCTCTATTCATAATAGCCAGAATAAGGAAACAACCTAGATGTTCCTCAACAGAAGATTAGATAAAGAAATTGTGATACATTTATGCAATGGAATATTACTCAGCATTAAAAACAAGGAAATCATGAAATTTTCAGGGAAATAAATGGAACTAGAAAGGATCATCCTGAGTGAGGTATCCCAGAAGCAGAGAGACACGTATGGTATATCCTCACTTATAAGTGGATATTAACCATATGGTACAAGCCTCACAACTCACAGACCCCCCAAAAAAAGTTAAATAACAAGGAAGACCCACAGGAGGATGCTCAACTTCCACTCAGAAGTAGAAATAGAAGAGACAGTGGAAGTGGTTAAAGGCAAGAGAGTGAGCAGGGAGAAAAATGAAGGTCGATATCAGACCTGAGGAGATTTGGGGTGGGAAGACAGAGGGCTTGCAGAGAGAAGAGAAACCTTGGGCAGGGACTTGTCTGTGACAAACTGGAGGCTTACAACAGGGTAGGCTCCTGGGAGGATACGAGGGAGACTTAGCTGAGACACATAATAACAGGAGTCATTGAGTTCTACATCTTGATCCAAAGGCAACAGATGAGGACTGTCTCCTGAAGGCAGCCAGGAGACTGTGTTCTGCACTGGGAGCTGCTAGAGCACTAGACTAGAAGAAGTCTGAGCACTAGGAGACCTCAAAGCCGCGGCTACACAGTGACTTATTTCTTCCAACAAGACCACACACATTCCAATAAGGCCACACCTCCTGATAGTGCCGTTCCTTGTAGGCCAAACCTTTAAATACAGGAGTCTATGGAGGCCAAACCTATTCAAACCAACACACATAAAATCTCTCTCCTCCTGAGATCTGTGGCTGCAGGCCTCCTTCCCTGTACAATCTCACTACAATACTGAGGTCTTTGGTGTCTCTGAAAGCAAGTTTCTATTACTTATAATAAAATGAGGTAAGCTATCCACACTATTTCGAAACAGTTAACTGTTTGTTCTTAAATCTCATGTTTATTTGAGGTAATTAATAAAGGAGAAAGACAGGAACTCTAACATGTTGTGTTGTTTTGTTCTTTTGCTTTTGGAGACAGGGTCTTGCTGTGTAGTCTTGTCTAGCCTGGAGTTCATTATGTAGACCAGGCTAGACTTGTTGCAATCCTCAGGTCTCTGGCACCAGTAGAGATACAACGCCATGCCAGGCTTTAACAGTTCTGTAATTAAAGTGACTTGTGGCAGACTCTTGCTAAACTGGCACTGGCAGGGAAGCTGGTGCCTTCTTCAATTAAGAGGACTCTCTATAAAGACAGACAGAGTGAATGTTTTGACTGTGAGAAATATTTTCTCAAGTAACGTATGAAAACTGAAAATTAAGGTAAACAGAAAACCCATCTATTAAAGGGTGACCTTAGAGACAGTAAGGAAGATCTCTATATTCAACAATTCCTGCAATGGCTTCAGGAAACTCTATATTATTTAAGAGAAGTCAAATATATAAATAATATGGACTACCCCCTATATTTAGTAGCAGTCAATGAACGAATAGCTCTCTTTCTAAGCCCACTAACATTCTTTGTTGTTTGGGTGCTTATGCAACATTCTCCATTTGCACAGAAGAACTTCTTCATACTTTATGAAAATAAACACTGAAACAGAGATTTCTAATTTCAGAAGTAGCCTACATTTCATTAAACTGTGCACCTTTGATATTCCAATTTCCATTTCTCATCAGTAATTAACATAAAATATGAATTAATTTCAATATAAAATTGTTACAGTGTTTAATAATGCTAGAAATCCTAACAGTGCCTGGTCAGATTTCTTTGCTGATGATAACTGTATTATGAAGTATCAGCATTTGATTAGTGGAATCATTTATTTATTAAGCTGTAAGGACTGTGGTTTTGGCCAACAGCCCAAAATGGACTTTAACCTAAAATCCGTCCCCTAGACAAAATTTCAGATTTTCAGAATGTATGAACTCTGAAGATGCATGAACAATTTACACTTTGAAATTGCCAGTAAGTATCTGATGCTGAACCTCAGTTGTGAAAGGGATGTGATGAGTGAAAAAACCAACTGACTCCAAGTTCCTGTTAATCAGGTTGTGTCCTGCTCCGTTTCCCCCCGTATGGTATAAAACAGTGGTTCTTCGGGTTGTAACCTCACTCTGAATAACATTTACAATAGCACTTGGCTCCATGTTGAGTGTGAATGCAAGTAGGATATCCTGGCCCTCCTTGGACATGGAAGCCTGCCACCTGTGTAGCCCTGACCATAAGACACAGACTTAAAGAGCAATTGTTTTTTAGAGTGAAGAGGCTTTTGCTGTAAACTTCCTAAAAGACATTGGGACCACACCAGATGACCACATCAAAAACACGTCCAGAAAAATCAGGCCTAAGAACTTATCTCACACAACAAGCCGAGGAAGGGAGCAGCACCCTCAGCGGGGCCACGTAAAGAGGTCAGATGACAGCGCGATGATGTTGGCCCCACCGGCCTGTTGACTGGTATTGGCATCAAGGGACCAGCAGACAGAGAACTCCTAAGTATCCCGGGGGCCTCGGCTGAGCTTGACATCCATGGCTGATGCAGCCTGTTCTAACTGCCACCTCCCATCACCCAGTCCACACGCCATGATCCAGTCGGCCTCTTTGTCTGTTCTGACTGGTACCTTCACTTCATTTCTATGACCTCCATATCCCTGTACCTCACTTTTGTAGCCCAGCTCAGCTCCAAGGCTCAGCTCAGCTCTGAGCTTGAGGCTGGCCTCAGTGGGAGCACCTCCAGCAGACCCTCAATGGGTCATTCTTCAGCCGTTTCGTAGCCATTCAGTGTGTGTGTGTGTGCATGTATGTGTCTGTGTGTAGGTAGATAGGTGATAGGTAAAGAGATTGATATAGTTATAGATAGATGATAAATAGACAGATAGACAGGCAGATAAAATTTCATGTGATGTGTAATGTGTGGTCTGAAAGTAGGTATTAATAGATCGGACTGGCAAAAACAGCACCTGTGTTTGCCAGCGAGTACTTACTAAAGGGAATTGAGAGTGCTTGGCAAGTATTGAAAGTGAATCCGATATAGCTTGTAGAAAGGCACAGATATATTCATCTACGCTTCTGGCACAGTGCACATATAACAGTTTTCTTCTTGGAGAATGATAGCTTGGGAAGCATAAGGTAAAATCATCAGGAATTTGAACATTTACTTTCCAAGAGAAGTCTCCTTTCAGTGAGTTTTGAATTAGTATTTTGTTCTTCGTCGATAGCTTGTATTATGAATTTCTAGTTTGACAGACACATGCTTTGAGACAGGAATATCATTAGTGGAGTTTCTGGCAATAAAGAGATATTTACAGCCCTATAAATAAAATTATAAGGGCCAGGGATATGACAATAAAAGTACCAAGCATTGCATATAAGTAATGTTCAATGTGTACATGCAAATCTGTTTACCTTTCCTAATTCACATTTAAAATGACAGAAAAAAAAAGCATCTCATTTTCTAGCATGCTTTGTAGTGGATTCTGGAGCATAATCTTTTGTAATCCCCTTTGCACAGCACAAAACTTAAAAAGTTAAGAGACAGTGTTGCATGTGATTCTATTGAAAAATAGAAGGAAAATAAATCAAAACAAACAAACAAACAAACAAAACCCCACATCTTCATCTACCTCCAAAACTTTTTCACCTCTTCACTGTATCACTGTGACTTAGGCATGTGATAGAAGCATGGAGGAGGAGTAAGTGAGAAGAATCTACACAAAGAAGGCTATAGTACAAGGACAAGAAATTGAGAATTACTGGGGTACTATAGGAGAGAAAAAAAGGAGATGGCAATTAGAACAAAGTAGCCCCCAAATTTGTTATATGGATTTAGGATTTCTTATGCCTTAGCATGGTTTAAATGATAGGCATTCAGCAAGACCGTATTTCAAATTTTGATATTTTCTTGCACTAGTAATTAATATTTTCTCCAGATGCTCCTAATTCATTCATTCCTCAATTTAACCATTCTCTAGTATGCAGTGAGTTGGCATCTTAAATCTACTGCTACCTCATTAAATGCCTGTACAGATAGTAACAGCACTATTGGTCACATTCAGAGCATTCTGCTGACAATAGACACACAGCATGTCTTGTTCCATGGCATCACCGTCACCAACTCATTGCATTCTACGCTAAGACCACAAATGCTATTGTCCAGCACATGCATTGGGTCATGCTTCTCTTCATATATTCTTCTCCTACATTCACTCTCATCTTTCTTTCAACCACCTCTCTCTTACTAGTTCATGATCATTCTCAGGTCACTGGCTATGGTGCACAAGTCAAATCAACTTTATTAATATTCACAATCAACTAACAATACTCATCGTGGAATTCATGTGCACTGTTTGAGCTGGACTCCACTGAGTTCCCAGCCATTGTCTCCTAGGCACCTGACACAAGCATTTAAGAAGCCTTTCAGAATTGTCAGAACAAGAATGAGACAAAATAAAGCCAGAGCCTGCCAAATCAACAAGCAATGATCTCTCTTTCAGTTTCTTTTCTACTGCTGTGTAAAAATACTATGAGTAATGCAACTTACAAAATACAGTGATGACAAAGTGAACGAACAGGTGATAGGTCACATATTGATCTGCAAGTAGGCGACAGAGAAAGGGCACACTGGTAATGGCGTAAGTCTGCTAATCTTCCAAACCTTCCATAGAAACACACCTCTTTTGGCAAAGCCACTATTAACACACATGATATACATATATGTATATGAACATGTATACATATGTATACAGATACATACATGTATTTGTATATATATATATTATATATATTAAATCTAATATATCATGTATTTTCTTATATTGATTTTTAAATCATCTGCTTGAACTCCAACCATGACATATTTCATCTCTACATTTCAGAACATGTTACTCTTATAACTGATTTATTATAACTCATGTTTGATATAAATAAAAGTCATCTCCGTGTGTTTGAGCCAATACATTACAGTTAGCTATTGTTTCCCGGGTCCTACAGCATCATAGAACTTTGCTGGGGGTTTTCTTTAGTTCTGTTGTGTACTTCACAATCCACATGTGAAATTCAAAACTTGAATTTCATTCTTCCCCCAAACCAAAGTAAGTGGTGTCAAATTGAAATAGAAGTAAGCTATATATCTAATGTCAGCAACACATGTAAACAGAGAAAAGTAAAAAGTAAAATTATATACTTATCATGGCTAATCACAAACTTTACAATGGTAAAATTAGCAAGACCCCTAATAAGGCTATCACAGGATAGCACAACTCAGAAACAGATGTTTGCCCGGAATACGTGCTGTAGCTAAACGAACTGATAAAATGTATATTCAAGCACACTCATGTTCTCTGTTGATAGTTTTTCC
The DNA here is from genome assembly GCA_010120015.1 of Rhombomys opimus. Taxonomy (NCBI): domain Eukaryota; kingdom Metazoa; phylum Chordata; class Mammalia; order Rodentia; family Muridae; genus Rhombomys; species Rhombomys opimus. The sequence continues at coordinate 338,069 of REGO01000262.1, forward strand.
AGATTCTTCATAGGCTCTGTTTTTATGGCTGTCTTTGTGACTCAGAACTTAAATATGCAACAATGCCAATGTATATTAAAATTACTTAGCCTTGACTCTTTGAACGATGTGAAAACACTTGGTAGGCAATTAGTGGAATGTGTTAGTAGATAAAGGAATCAACAGCCTTAGTATTGCTACATTTTAATCCATCTCTGACCATGTTATGTTACCTTCATCTTATTTTTAAGATGTAATTTTTCTTTTTCTGTTTTTATTTTATTTTTATTTTATTCATTTGTTTTTGAGCATACTTTTGTCAGATGCTTGAGAATTCTTTAGGTCTGTTTGTTACACTGAAATTTTAGCTTGCACATGGGAAACAGCAAATTAAATTATTATGCTATAATTCAATTTAGAAAATACAAAGAACTTGCCAGTACATTTTTCAGTCATTGTCCTTCAGCCATTCCACAGAAAATATCTGAAGGCTGGTATGGTTTAGGAGACAAGTTATTAGCAAGCTCCCTGAAAACATCTGTTCCTGTTGTTCCACTGTGTTAGGGACTCCACATCTGTACTCATAGAACAACCAACTTATGACAGATGTTCTGCATGCTAACAGTTGACAGAGTTCACCCTGAAGAATTTTTATTGAAGAACTATCCTCCTCTTACTTGGCAATCACCCTATCAGAGAATGATTTTATTTCAAAATGTTGAAAATAATTAAATGGAGGGAGAAATGTCAGTGTCAAAGAAATATGCCAATTAAAGAATGCATTTAGTAATTATTGTTGTTACTGACAAAAATAAAAATTCCAACCATTCTATTTTACCAATAAAGACTTGGGAGCCAGAAGCTGGAGTGAAAACCTGCTAGCTCACAGAGGCCGAAAAAAACCCAAAAGGCTCGATAGTTCAGCTGACAGCCGAGGAGCAAAAGGCCAAAAAACAAAACAAAACAAAAAATAAACCATCACCACAACAACAAAAAACTTCAGGCCAAAGGTTGACTACCTCAAAGATGAAAAAGCCAGGGAGCTGAGACGCTCAAGCCTAAACTGAAGTCAGTGCTTGAGCTAAAAACTCTCTCCTCTACAATGTCTTTAATATCACTCAACTCAAAGTCCCTTCTCCTCTTCATCCCCTGTCAGCTTGTTTCTTGCTCCACCTAGGGTTAACTTTATTAAATCCTGCCTACAGAACGCTCTTAGATTAAAGGTGTGTGCTAGGGCTGGGTGAACCACACCAAAATCACCTGTCTACAATAAACAGAAAATTCCCAGATTAAATTCCCAGATAGGGCTCAACTACACCAAAGAAACAGGGTTTTGCAGTTCACAATTTTGGGGTTCACAGTGGGATCAAATATACTGCAACAAAGTATTCTTGTTAAAATTGTGTGCTTTCACAAAGTAAGTAAGTAAGTTGGTCAAGATATTTGTTTTTACATAAGCAGGCAGAAAAATTATCCATATTTGGGGGGAAAGTTCTGAAAACATTACAAAGAGGCAAATCCCGTTTGCAATCCTAAGGTTTACATAGCATTTTTCACAGAGAGAACTGGAGCATGCATAAATTACAGATGGTCCTGTGGCTGCAGGAATTTTATTTGGGCAGGTAGGTCTACAAGACCTTCTCTGTTATTATCTTGGACTGTTGTAAAAATCAATCATGCAGGCCTGTTCTGTTGCTTACCAACTTTGCCATCTCATGACCAGTTTGAGCAAGCAGACAAAAATTCAGGAAATTCCTGTGATCTACTCCTACCCTGTATTTCACTGGAAAGAATTTAATGTTTTAAAACCCAACCTGGAGAAAGGTAAACTTGAACCTAAACCTTTTGCTTTCACATTTAAATTAGTAGTGTTTCTGCTGTATTTTACTTAAGTTTGCATTTTACTTATCTCTATATACTTCAGCTTCTATTTTTAAATGTTTTATAATTTAAAAGTAATCTGTGAACCAGACATAGTGGCTAACAACTGTAATCACAGCACTAAAGAGACTGAGGCTGGAGGATTGCTGTAATTCTGAAGCTACATAGTGAGTTTCGGCTAAACTCAGATTACAGTGTAAGACCTTGTCTCAAAAATAAGTTGGGTCTCCACAAGGAGAGAGCAACAGAACAAGAAAATTTGAACACAGGGAACTTCCCAGAGACTCATACTCCAATCAAGGACTATTCATGGAGATAACCTAGAACCCCCGCACAGATGTAGCCCATGGCAGTTCAGTGTCCAAGTGGGTTCCATAGTAATGGGAAAAGGGACTGCCTCTGACATAATCTGATTGGCCTGCTCTTTGATCACCTCCCCCTGAGTGGGGAGCAGCCTTACCAGGCCACAGTAGAGGACAATGCAGCCACTTTTGATGTGAACTGATAGACTAAGATCAGAAAGGAGAGGAGAACCTCCCCTATCAGTGGACTTGGGGAGTGGCATGCATGCAGAAAGGGGAGGGAGGGTGGGATCAGGAGAGAAGGAGGGAGGGGCTTATGGGGGGATACAAAATGAACAAAGTGTAATTAATAAAAAATTTAAAAAATAAGTTGAAAAGTAAAAGGACTTTGATATTGACTTTTCAAATGAGGTTATTAATTTTTGAGATATTTTTTATTATATATGCAGGACTGTTTTGCATGAATGTACATATGTGCACCACCTGTGTGTTTTGGTGGCCAGGGAGGCCAGAAGAGGGTGTCAGGTCCCCTAGAATTGCAGTCACAGATACTTGTGATTGTAGGGAACCAAATCCAGGTCCTCAGTAAGAGCCACAAGTGCTCTTAATCACTAAGCTATTTTCCAGCCCCTCAAACTGGGTTTTGAAAGATGGTACTTCCTGCCAGTTTGTAGCTCTCTGTTTGGTTGGTTGGTTGGTTGATTTTGGAGACAGGATTTCTCTGTGTAGCCTTGGCTGTCCTAGACCCAGGCTGTAAACCAGGCTGGCCTCCAACTTACAGAGATCCACCTGCCTTTGCCTCCTTGTGTGCTGGTGTAAAGTTTATAGCTCTATTGTCAATGTCATGTGCTTTATTCTGATTGCATTTCTTAAAAAACAGAAAAGAGATGAAATGGGTAAATACCTTCACCAATTAATATCAGACACAAACTGATCTTGATTATTTCTGATCCAATATATTAAAATCTTTCATACATATAGTACAAATGGAAAAGTGATTAAGTATTAAGTATTCATTAAATGAAAATATATATATATATATATCCATGTCAGTGCTTTCCACTAACTGTTATTGATGGCTTCAGATGTAAGACAGATGTTAAGTGAGTAATCTCTTGTTATAAGTTACTTGGTCATGTGGCAGTGTGTGGAGCGTGTGTGTGTGTGTGTGTGTGTGTGTGTGTGGAGTGTGTATAAATTTATGCATGTGAGCATTCATATGTATATGACGGCATCTTCCTCAGTAGTTCTGCATTTCCTTTTTTTGAGAGAAAGTCTCTCAATAAAACTTGAACGCACCTGCTCAGGTAATCTGGATGGCCAGTGAATTCCAAGACTCCACTATCTCTGTCCTCCCTCCCCAACACTGGGGTTGTAGATGCATGACATAGTGTCTAGTTCTCAGGTGGGTGATGGAGCTCTGGACTCAGGCCCATTCTGTACAACAAACAAGTGTATCAACTGGACCATCTCCACAGTCCCCACTGCAGGCTTTACAAAGCAGGTTCATCATATTACTTTGCTTCTACCATCTGCCGATAAGAAAAGCAGCTTCGGGATGAATTTTATCAGTGAGAAAAAAAATAGACATGAATTGTAATGAAAAATGGAAGTTTTAATTATTTTAGGGAAGTATTTGCATTCTCTCTTGGAAGAATAAATTTCATCAAACTGGAATAATCCTTTCTTATAATAATACTATTTGGGTTATAAGGTGGCATTAGCAAAATACTACATTAATTTCCCCTAAATTTTGCAGAGAGGCAATTTAGTCAGTTGTGTATTTTCTAGCTTGTATGTCATTTTTACTGTAGTGAATGGGCATTGAGGTTTGTCATAGGTTTGTTTGATAAACTGATTTAATGAAACACATTGTATTGCTGTTTATGTTTTAAACCAAATTTGCGTCTTTATGTTAAATATTATTTAACTAAAAATGTTATAATATTTATATAATTTATGGACTCAATTTTAAAATATTTAACTGAAGAAATTACATCTGTAAAGAATTTCTGATTGATATTGACTATTTTTTCCAGGTAGAAGCTAATAATGTTAATTTTATCAAATATGCAAATAATGTCTTTAATAATTTTCTCTGTTATTTTTTAAATTTCATCATCCTTTTACTTCCTCTTGTTGCATGTATAACTAGCTCTCTTCCTTGTAGTTTCTCAATATTAAAATTAAATCATTAACTTCAAACCCTTCTCTTCTAGTTTAACTCTTTAAATGTTATGAATTTTCTTTTAAGTGTCATTTTGGCTACATTTCACAAATTTTGATATTTGAGGGGTTTATTTTTGTTTGACACAAAATATACATGATCTGTCATGACTTCAAATAACCAAAAGTTTATTTTTAAATTTTCTAAATTTCATACATTTTTATTCTCACAATATATTGATTTGATGTTTGGTTTTAGTAGCTAGAGAATGTGATTAATAAACATATAACTTTTATTATTAAGTTCACTCACCTAAGAAGTTCTATAGCTTAAGGAGTTTTCTGATGATATCATAAGCCAGGATTTTTTTTTTAAGTTCTTCAGAATAAAGTGAATATTTCATGTTGGTGGCCATGGGTCCTTGCCAACTTGTGGGCAGGATTTTTTGCCACACCTCTTCATACCAAATTCAATGGTGCAACTTAAGAAATGCTACAGAAGCAAAAGCTGGAATAAAATATTTGCTTATTTTCATTTTTCTTCTTTCTTCTGAATCATCATGAAGTCATACCTCTATCATTTTGCTGAAGATAAACAACACAGAATAAGGCTTAGTTCTCTCAGATGAATCCAGAATACCATTATTCAAATGAAGAACATAAGACCAACAACAACCATACACAGCAGCAAAATCTAGGAAAGTGATAAGCTCATAACTGATCGTATATGTTTGCTATTTTGCGTAGCTGTATATTTAGATGATTCACTTCTGTTGATCTTCTTTTCTCTCCAGATAGGCTTTGTGCTACATTCTCTTCCAAACTAGCTTCTGAGGAACACAGATACATGACAAGTGCCCATGGCAACTCACTTGTCACAGTTAGGTATTTATTTATTTATTTATTTATTCATTCATTCATTCACTTACTTACACACAGCCTGACTGCAGTTTCCCATCCTTCCTCTCCTCCCAGTTTTTCATCACCACCCCACCCCCCATCCCATCCATTCTCCACCTTTATCTTCAGAAAAGGGATGCCCCCTCCCCCATAGATATTAACCTGCCTTGTCACATCATGTTGCAGTGACACTAAGCACATCTTCTCCTGAGGCTAGATGAGGCAGCCCAGTTAGGAGTTCACAGAGTCAGAGACAGCGCCTGCTTCCACAACACAGACAGTTTTATTCAGTTCTGCCCAACCTAGACTGGACCTCTGACACAGAAAGCAAACCAAGCCTAGACTGGAAGGAACCCCTCCCTGTCCAGGGCCTCAGTGGCTGACATGATTCCTATGAGCTAAATCAATTGTAGATGTTTATAAGCCATGGGGAGCTTTGTTTACAGCATTATTGTGGCAACAGACAACAGATAAACAAAGGTATAATCAGTTGTGCAGTAACTGAAGAATGACGGAAGTGCTGGAAAAGGCTTTTCTCGATCAGTTTACATGATCAGTAGAGCAACAAAGGGGAGGGGAACACTGGCTCACTCTGTGCATGTCTTTCTCACCACTGTCATTTCAGAAGTGAACGCCTACACTACAGGTTTTATTGGCACAAAAATAGAAAATTAACTGTTCCCATCTTACGAGATTTTGTAACACTGATTAATGTCTGCAGTTTCTGTGTGTTCAGTATTTTATCAATAATAATTATAAGTCTTTTAAATTTTGGCTATTATTATTTTTTCTCCTAGCAAAGTATACACTTCCATAAAAATACACCTGTAGTTTGATTATGAGAACTACTGGAAAAAACCAAGCCAGTCAAGCAATAGTTTATGTGGAGGCAATTGTCCTCAGCTGTGGCTTAAAGAATTCAAGATATTCTCATAAGGCAAAAGGAATTCCATCTCTCTGAACTTGTGGGAAATGCATGGTTGACATTTACTTCTTATTGGATTTAAAGAAAATAATTTTTCATAAAATCTTAGTAAATGTGGTAATGCATGTGGACATATTCAACATCAGAATATAGCTACTGTATCTCATTTTTATATGGAGGTAGTATTAAAAATTTTTAAACTTCTAACTTGCTTGCATAAGAGAAAAACATTTGAGGAAAGTTAAGTACACTCTAAAAAGCTTTTAAAAGAAAAGGCTAAAAAATGTGGATTTGTAATCCCTCTTTATTTTAAATACAAAAATATGATTATTTAAAACAGTTAATACCAGGGTGAAGAAATGGCTCAGCAGTTAAGATTGCATACAGTTCCCACAGAAGACCCAAGTTTTGTTATCATCACCACGTCAGGCAGCTCACAAATCCCTGTAACTCCAACTCCAGAGCATCTAGTGCCTTCTTCTGGGCACCACTGGCACCTTCATTCACACACACACACACACACATGCAAACACACACGGACATACACAGACATGTACACACACACAAACACATGCACATAAACATGCACACACACCCACATGCAAACACATGTACACACATTCACAATCCATATGCAGATACATGTACGTACACATAGACAAACACATACACGCAGTTAAAAATTAAAATATTTCATTTTAAAGGACAGTTGCTTAAGGGTGAAATGCCCAGAGTTTTGTATCAGGAGTGCCTAAATAATTCTATACATTCATATGATGTCGATCTCTCTACCCTGGTTCCTTATTTTTACCATTGCTTTTTTTTTACATAAGCAGATATTTTTTTCAAATTCCTGTTTTTCTTTTGTTTTGAACAGCAACGCTGTTTTATGTGGCTCAGTGTGCTCAGAAAACTCTTTATAATTTTTTGGGGATAATCGTAGCAGTGACTATCTGGGGTAGTGTACTCCATGTTGATGATATTAAAGACACACGAAAGTACAATGAGGAAGATAAGGTACAAAGATGATGAAATTAAAATTAATTTGAGTCACAGCCCAGATGCTTACAACCTGTAGACATTATTAGAGCTGGTTAATTTCTATAATATTTCATTTTAAAACTGTTGATGTGGATATAATAGTCATCAGTCTTTAATAAGATTAATCTCTGTGTATAATGAGGCAATGTCAGATTTCCTTTCCAAACTGCTAGTGACAAAAGTGCTGTCACTTGAAGAGCCTCGGTGGAAGAGAGCTGCACTGATTGTGGGGCCTGAGGGAGCTAAGTCTGAGAGCAGCAGCCAAGTTTAGGGGCAGAAAGAAGAAACGGTATATAATATATTTAATAACAATACTAATAATATGAATAGTAGCATTTACCATGAATTAGCAGTGTGCCATAAACCTGTTAAGTAGATTAAGTATTTTTTCCAGAGAGAAAATTGAGCGAAAAAATATTGAGTGATGTTGTAGGCACCAGAGACTTACATAAGTTAACCCACTCTAGCAGCCTGCCATCTCCAGGGGAGCTCTCTGAGCCCGAAGCAATGTCAGCACCTGCAGTTTGCAAAAGTGTGCTAGTCAGTTCAGCAGAGAAGATTCTATGATCTGAGTTTAGCAAAAGCATTAAAATTAAATAAATGGAGGTAAAGGCATAAAAATGGACTATGTTGGAAGGATAGACGAAAAAGGCTTCTGTGAAAAGGATGGTGTTTTTATCCATGCCGAATTAGGAGAGTATTCATGTGCCTAAAAAGCTGGGAAAGACCAAATGGTGAGAAAGGCTGTGGGAAGCAGAAATTGTGGGTTCTGTGGCACGCCTGACTGTCCCAAGCACGCCTGACTGTCCCAAACAAATTATTGGAAGTTTCATTTGACAGAAAACAAGGCTATCTCTTTCTCTCTCTCTCTCTCTCTCTCTCTCTCTCTCTCTCTCTCTCTTTATATATATATATATATATATGTATGTATATATATACATATGAATGTATAGGTTTGTATAACATATGTATATATGATGTATATATGTATATGTGTATATGTGTATATGTGTATATATGTATATATGTATATATGTATATGTAATGGTCTTATGTGGAAGCTTCTACAGTGAGAGATGCTAAAGGTATTGAGAGGATGTGAAATTGCTTTATTTTTATTTTTATTTTTTGATTCTTCTCTCATACATTACATCCCGACTGCAGTTTCTCCTCCCTCCATTCCTCCCAGCCCTACTCTTCCCCTAGATCTACTCCTCTTCACTTCCCTTCAAGAAAGAGAGCAGGCCTCCCAGGGATATCCACCAAAGCACGGCTTAACAAGTTGCAAGACGGGCCATAAACCCTCAAACCAAGGTTGGATGAGGCAAACCGGTAGGAGGTAAAGGATCCCAAGGGCAGGCAAAAGTCAGAGATGCCCCCTCCCCCCCCACACCCCACTTCCTCTGTTGAGAGTTCCGAAAAAACACCAAGCTACAGAATCATAAGGCATACACAGAGGACCTACCTATCGCAGACCCAAACAGGGACCTTGTTTGTCACTTAAGACTCTGAGAGCCCTGCTTGGTTGATTCTGGGGCTGTGATCTCATGGTGTCCTTGACTCAATCCTCTGGGTCCTACAGTTCAGCCTCCTTGTCTTCCACTGGGCACTCCAAACTCCACTTAGTGTTTTCTGTGGGTCTCTGCATCTGTTCCCATCAGTTGCTGGATGACACCTCTTTGATGACAACCAGGCTAGACACCAATCTATGAGTATATGAGACTATTGTTAAAAATCTCATTTCATTGACTTTATGCCAGTCGTGTTTGGTTCTATAGTGGGTCTCTGGGTTATGCTGCCTCTGGGCTATCCTGGATCTGGTTCCTGGCTACACAGGCAGTGTCAGGCATGGGTTCCCTTTGCTGGTGTAGGGTTCACGTTGGTTGGCCACTCCCACAAGTTCTGTGCCACCATGACTCCAGCACACGTGCAGAACAGATTGTAGGTTGAAGGTTTTGTAGCTGGGTTGATGTCTCAATCCTGCAGTTGTCTGGTTATAGAAGATGGCCAGTTCAAGCTCCAATCCCCCATTATAAAGAGCCTTCGCTGGAGTCATAGATTCCTGGGACTTTAACTGCACTGGGTTTCTACATTTCCCCCATATGCCCTACAATTCCATTTTTCTGTCCCAGTACTCTCTCCCTCCATCATTCCCACCTGCTGCCCGACCCTTCAGTTCCCATCCCCATCCACTGCCATTCCACCTCCTAAATCCATTCTATTTTCCCTTCCCAGGGAGAGCCATCTTTCTCCTTTGAGTCCTTCTTGATACTCCTCCTTTCTGGGTCCAATTGCTTTTTTTGGTGTGTATTTAATTCAAAGACTGTCACCAAAATTCACCTCGTTCTGTATCACCAGTGCATCTCTCATATCTCATTTCTTATGTATGTGTGTACTTGAATATGCGTATATGTTGAGCCAGGGCTAAGAAAAGTCCATGTGTGCCTGAATGTGAGGGAGAGGTTAGGGATCTTCCTCAATCTGTTTTCTACATTTTTCCTTTTGGGATAGGCCCACCACTGAATTTGGAGCTCTCTGATTCTGCCAAACTGGCTGACCAGCAAGTCTAGTCTCTACATCTCTAGCTAGGATTACAGGTGCACACTGAAAACCTTAACTACAGTCCTCATGTTGGCATATCATGTACTGTGTTGACTAAGCCATCCCCTCAGCCCCTCGTACATGTATTTTATTTTGGTGTGCTCTTACAAAACACTTTTATTGTAGAAATCCAGGGACATGCAAGTTCATGTTGGAGTCTGTGCTGCATCAACCGCTTCTGTTCTTCCTCAGTGTGACCCAGGTCTACCAGCCAATGCCGAGTGACTGTTTTACTTAACAACAATTCAGTTGTCAACTTGCTGGTAACAGACCGTTGGTGACAAGGAGACCTCATCCCAAGATATTAAATTGAAGCATTGCTATCATGAGGAGTTAAACTTTCAGAACATTAACAAGAGAGGGTTAGATAGCCCTCGTGGTGAGTTTCTGTATGAACATTTACCTTGTTGACATTTCATGGCTGTAGCTTCCCTGCAATTCCTATAGAAGTTGACATCCCAGCTTAGATGGGCAAAATTTTATGGGGCCTCACTCCTTGATGAATAGCTACACGCAAGTAATCACTACTGAGACAGGAAGAATCTCTCTACTTACGGCATGATCCTCCTGGCTTGTTACTCAATACCAAGTGTCGAGCCCTAGAAACACATGCAGGCAACACTGAATGGATTCAGCATTAACATATGTCTGTACTTGTATGTTTTTTTATCTATACACATTCATAAAAACAATGGCTGAAATAAAAGGAGGCCGCGATGGTCCAAGGGCAGACATGGGAGGAGTGGGAGGAAGAAGTAGAAAATGATGTGATTGTATTTTAGTTAAATTTTAAAAAAGAAATTGAGACCTCACTGATTAAAAAATTTATTTAGAGCACACTTAAAAGTCTTCTTTTGGAGAAGTGTCAGGAATCTGCATTTTACAGCAAGCATGCTCAGCAAAAGCTTATCTGAAGCTTGGGTTTTGAGAGGAGAGCATTAGCTCGTGAGGAGATGAAGAAAACACATTTCCCATCTGTAAAGTCACACCCCACCTCCTAGAGGGTCTCCTTCGGGGTGAAATTTATTTCTGGAAGCTAACATGTGTTTGAACTCATTGAGCTCAGCAGGGAACCTCTCCGTATTCTGCACAGTTGCTTAGCGCTGTGGAGTCCTGTGAAGTGTGCTCCTTCGTCAGGTTTTCTAGCGAGGGCGGATCTCGGCTATTCTATAGCCGAAGCGAGCCACGCATTCACTCCCAACATGAGCGCTCCTCATTTGGAGACAACCGCGTCCGAGGATTTTATTTGTTTACGTCATTCTTCTGAATCATTATCCACCGCATTGCCTGGCACCAGCAAATCAATTCTCAACGTCTTGAGGAATGAAAATGAATTCAAAATTTGAGTAAGCTATTCTGAAGACATCCCTCATCCTCTTGTGCTAAAACTAACCCTTTGGCTTCCTGAATACTCATCTTACGTGAATTGTGATTTCTGATAGATGTACGATTTAGAAGCTTGAAGTACGGACTAGAAAATACACAGCTATGATAGCAGTGTCAGGGGCTCCGCAAGCAGCACACCCACTTCTGTCACAGAAATACCATGGTTATTGGTTTTACTGACATAAAAAGGGAAAAGCAGAAACTTGTGGTGATTAATCTCCATTGTTAGTTTCATGGGATTTGGAATACTTGTGAGTGTGTTACCATGCAAGACAGAGGAAGAAAGACTCACCCTGAATATGGCTGGCATGGCTGGCATAACCTGCAGGTTAGAGACTTGGATTGAATAAAAAGGGGAACCAACGTGGGAGGAGAGCTGGCTGGGCAACTGCATTCATCTCTCTGCCTGCTTCCAGACTGCAGACACATGTGAACAGCTGCCCCCAAGCTCCTACCCACCACTACCGAGGCCGCTCTCACTGCCATGATCTTCCCAGTCACAATCTGGACCCCAAAATCATAAACCAAAATAATCCTCTTCTCTTTTAAGTTGCTTTTGGAGGATATTTCGTGACAGCAGAGAGAAAAGAAACTAATCCAGTACAACCAAAATAGGCAAAACTAAACAAAACTATGTTAGTGTAACTCAGAAAGCTGACAGCACATACTCCTAATTTCAAAGATCATATAAGCCCAGCACCTATTACTAGCATTTCTTCCTAATTCTTCCAATGGAAAAGTCTTCATGGTGCATTCCCACCTGCTTCTTGATTTCATGTTTTCTCTGTTATTTGGGGGAAAATGGCTTCTAAACAACCTGATTTCACCCTGAAGTTCTTTCTCTCTCTCTCTCTTTTTTTTGCATTTTTATGATATTTTTTATTTATTACAATTTATTCACTTTGTATCCCAGGTGTATCCCCCCCTTATCCCCTCCCAAATCCACCCACCCTCCTTCTTCTCCTCCTTGCCCCTCCCCCAGTCCACTAATAGCGGAGGTCCTCCTCCCCTTCCATCTGACCCTAGTATATCAGGTCTCATCAGCACTGGCTGCATTGTCTTCCTCTGTGCCTTGGTAAGGCTGCACCCCCATCAGGGGGAGGTGTGACAAAGAGCCAGCCACTGAGTTGATGTCAGAGACAGTCCCTGTTCCCATTACTAGGGAACCTTCTTGGACACTGAGCTGCCATGGGTTACATCTGTGCAGGAGTTCTAGGTTATCTCCATGCATGGTCCTTGGTTGGAGTTTCAGTCTCAGAAAAGACCCCTGTGCCCAGATTTTTTGGTTCTGTTGCTCTTCTTGTGGAGCATCTATTCCCTCCGGTCTTTCATCTCTCCCTTCTTTCATAAGATTCTCTGCACTCTGCCCAAAGTTTGGCTATAAGTCTCAGCATCTGCTTTGATACCCTGGGTAGAGTCTTTCAGAAGCCCTCTGTGGTAGGCTCCTCTCTTGTTCCCTGTTTTCTCCGTTTTCCAATGTCCATCCCCTTTGTCTTTCTGAGTGAGGATTGATCAGCTTACCGAGGATCCTCCTTCTTGCTTAGCTTCTTTAGGTGTATAGATTTTAGTATGATTATCCTATATTATATGTCTAATATCCATTTATAAGTGAGTATATATGTGTCTTTCTGCTTCTGGGATACCTCACTCAGGATGATGTTTTCTATTTCCCACCCTTTGCCTGCAAATTTCATGAGTTCCTTGTTTTTAATTGCTGAGTAATATTCCATTGTGTAAATGTGTCACAATTTCTGTATCCATTCCTCAGTTTAGGGACATCTGGGTTGTTTTCAGATTCTGTCACCCTGAAGTTCTTAATACAGTCTCTAAGACAAGTGAACCTTATTCCTTGTGTCTGAAAGCATGGGAGTCTCTGTCACCACATCTATAAGCACCAAACGTTTTGAACTGCAACTACGTAGCTATTGGTTTGTGGCCTTTTTTTTTGTACTGTTTGCATATTTTATTCTTCATCTTGGAGTACTCTATCCCATGGCTAACCCTCATCATCCAAATGTTTCACTTGTCCTGCTTATACTTTGATTGTTTCCTAATTGCTTAGGTTACTAGAAGACTGTGGATCTCATATGAGCAGAGACCATATCTCAGACACTGTTGTAGCCTAGTTACCTAAAAGTTGTCTCTCATATGATACTGGAGCCACAGTGCTACCTCCTAGTGATAACAAGCAACAGGCAAGGTGAGGGAGACAGGTTAGATAGGTGCAATTTCTAAGTGTTTATTCTACTGAGGAGCGTACTAGAACAGTACAATCTGATCCTATCTTTGCCGGTTCCTGGTTGCGTTTTCTTTATTTTATTATGACTTTGTTTTTTAATAGTCAAAAAGGACAAGGTGAATAGATGAGTTCTTCTGAAGAGAATCACTCTGGAAGGTCATATGGGAAGGGCAAACAGAGGGTCTCTGGCTTCTAGACACTGCAGTTTTATTAGCACAAAACACTCTTAGAGCTTTTAAAAATGTTTAACAGGACCATTGTAAGCAAATTGTAACATAAAAATGTTGCCTCGCTTTCTTTCCTCTTCATTGTCTATAAATTTAGTGCAATTCTAACCTGAAACATTGTTGCATATAATTTTTACATGCTCCCCCATCACCTGTGCAAGCCCCTCCTACTTCTGCCTCAGTTCTCTTTGAACTCATTATTGCTGAAGCAATACAGGATCTTATTACATCCTTGTTGCAGCTAAATGTGCCTTGCCTAGCAAGGAAAGTTATTATTGTTATTGTTTCAGTAATTCTGTCTTTAGCTGTAAGAAAGTCAGAAAACTCACAAAAATGCCTGACACTAAGCAATACGATTTTAAAATGTGCATTCCCCATTAATATTACCAAGAGCGATGCTTCTCTTCCATTTTTTTTTTCAATTCCTACTGCTGAATGCCATTCACCTTATTGTCTGGCATTAAATAAATATTCGTGAATGAGATAAAATATTTGGTAGACACAACGGCCTGGGTCATATTCTAGCACCAGCATAGAGCCGGGCATGTCCATATAGGTGACAAACACGGTGTCAAATAGACTCTCCTAGATTCCCCAATTCATTTATCTATTCTTAGCTCCAGAGATTGATAGAGTCTAAAAGCTGAACCAAGCTTAGAAACTGAGAGTAAGTTATCTACCTATAAAATAAGATATTTGTACATGTGTGTGTCTATGTTCCCTAGTGTTTATTTAAGTCACAGTTATCAAAGTAGACTGACTCCTTCACACTTCTCATTACCATACATTCACATACTCAGACACAAACATATGTATATACTCATACATACACATGACTGCGTGTGAATTCTATGTTTTATTACATAAAGAACAATTGTTACCAAACTATATCATCCCCATTAATTTTTTGATTTGATAGTGAGCTTGATTGGCTGACATATTTCCTTTTCTTTTGTCATTGCTTTACATATGCTCCTCTCAGAGCAGTCTATTCAAAGAGAACGATATTCCAGGACCATTCTCGGTCACTATTGTTCACTTACAAAGTCCATACAAGAAACTCAGTGGAGGATAGTGAAGCAATATGACAAAGCATGAGGACATTAGTGAGATGGGGAAACTGAGAGAGAGCAGATCTTGGTTAGGGACAAAAACACATGAAATCTATTTGATACATTTTTAACTTGAAAAGCCAAGTTTCTGGATACACACAGAAAGATGCTACTTAAACTGTTTCATAGTTGAGACTGATAATCATGGGAAACTTGAGCTTTAATTAAAGAATCATTGGCTTACAAAAATGACCTTTTTAAGATGAAAGATTCAATGTTTCTGGTGAGTATCTAGAAAGAAGTCTGAATGTTAAACAATAAATGTGTTGATAATTTTACATCTATATGGGAGATCTAAAGTGATCACTTTAGAGAGTAGAAGAAGGTGTGTGTGGTGAGAGGAGCAGTTGGTTAGAATATAAAAAGAATGCTCTTGAATGCAGGAATTTTATGAGTGTGGATCCCATAAATACATGCATAAAACTATGCACATTTAAGGATTGTACATCTCACAATATGTAAAATCTATCTCATTTTTGAAAATGAGATTAACCATATTTTAATCCTAATCTTCCACTAACTGCTACCTACTACTTGGAACCCTTTTAGGATGAAACTCTGATTCTGATATTCTTTTACTCCAATTTCCTCGCTCCATTATCTTGAGCACACACTCAGATGATACTTTCACAAAGAATTTTTGTCTAAACTACAGATTAACATGAATACAGTGCTTCTGTACAGTACATCTTGTATCTGGCCTGCTTCTCTTTCACCTTGATCACACAGAATTTTTGCCTAAACTACAGGTTAACAGGAATATAGTACTTCTGTACAGAACATCTTGTATCTGGCCTGCTTCTCTCTCGGCATGTTTTTGAGATTCATCCACGTTGCTATATATCTCAGCGGTTCATTTAGTTCTAACAAGTTAGTGGTAGTCTATTTGATGAACATATCACACATATACTTTGTATATCCTTTCAGTCAACTGAAGTGAGATTTGTGTGTGTGTGTGTGTGTGTGTGTGTGTGTGTGTGTGCTCCCTAGAAGCCTATTCTATTACTCTAAAAGATCCAATAAGTAGACTGTGGCCTAAAAATAAAATCTAGCTCGCTACAATTTCTAATTGCCCATCCTATTCATGTGACCTGAACTCAAATGGAAAACATTTTATTCCATTTTCCCATCTAGTGTAAACCCCCTTGGCTCTTTCAAATGTTTCTCAGATGGCATATTCTCAACTTTCTCTGCTAACTCTCTTCAGAATGGGGTGATTTATGTCCCTATAAGTGATACAATGTAAACGAATCATTTAAATACCCAGATGTTGCTTGTCCAACACAATGAAACTCCAGCACTTATTCTGCCTAGCACATTTCATTAATGGAAACTGACACCACGTCAGACTTTTTTTTTTCAGAAATGTAGTTCTTTAAAACAATTAATCTTATTTTTATTTGCAATTTTTATAGATTTTTAAATGTTAATTATTTTTTAAATTTCAAAACAATACACTTTTATTATATTCTTTCCCCTCCCCCAATTTCTTCCATATTCTTTCACTCCCCACTTCTACCCACCAATTTCATGATCTTTCTCTTGCTTCAAACACACAGAGAGAGAGAGAGAGAGAGAGAGAGAGAGAGAGAGAGAGAGAGAGAGAGAGAAAGAGAGAATTGAGTTCATCTTGTGTTGATCAACTACTCCTGAACATGACGCCTGTAGTGGTGTGCAACTGATACACACAGTGACACTACAGTGAAGAAAACTGACTTTCCCTCTCCTAGAAGCTATCAACTGCAACAGGCTTTTTGGTTACAGATGGGACTTTATGTGCACTTCTCTTTCTACACTCTGGGACTGTGTCTGTGATGTTGATCACATTCTAAAGCTGGGGACTGGTGCCAAAATATGCATGCATGTGATGTGCATACACACACACAAGTACAAACTCATAAACTCATAGCTTTAGACATCTAAGCATGGTGAAACAAATTGGAAGCATTCTAATTTGAGTCTCTAACCTTAGAAAGATATAAAATTCTTACAACTTCCAGTTTGTGTCTGGATCCTTCTTCCTGTTGTAACAAGGCCCTTTGGTATCTCTAAGACGAGTCTCAGAGAACAACAAAGACAAAGGGCCACAATGCTTCCTTCTTGCCACCACTACCTGGCTGTCCAGCGTCTCTCAGCTCGGGTGTGGGGAACCTCTGGCAAAACACTCATACACATAAACTAAAATTATAAAAAAAATTAATTGATTAATTCTAGCTATATTTACACTATGGCCATTCTGTCGTTCTGTGCAAAACTTACCCTTTTTACAATCAGATGGTATAAGGGGACATGAATTCTAAGAACTATATATCAGTCATCATTACAGACAGTTCCCTTTATTTTCTAAACATCTAAATTTCTCTGATATCTATTTATTCAATCCTCCCCTCAGCCCAAAATTCTGAGTTGAAGAGAATATAAATGTCTGAATATGAATTCTACAAATTATTTTGCTTAGAAATATATAAACAATCACTTGGGAAAATTTTTTGAAGAAAATGAAACTCTCACTTTTGCTTTTAGGTAGGAATAGACTCTATTTTTAGTCTTCTCTATTAAATATTTAGCCTTGCTTCTCTTCCCTTGGATCATATGGCAGGTATTACCAAAATCTGTCCTAATCCACCGAATGTCAGAAGCTTGCGGAAGACATTGTGACAAGGCGAACACACTAACAGGTCTTCAGTGAGCTCCCCTTTCCGTGTTTTCATCTTTCCACTGTGTGAAATTTCCTGAAGAGCACTGCCTCTCTCCTCTGTCTATCCTTGTTTTCACAGCAACGCTGCGCTTGCATAATGAAAGTATGCATGCCGAGGCAGGGTACACACTGCACCTCCAACTCCTTGATCAGGAATGAGGAAGATTACCAAGACATCCTGGATATAACTTCAAAACTGTGGAGTTTTTCTTTCTGAAAATGAAATAAAACGCATCATTATGATCCTCGTAACAATTGCATGGCAAACAATGAGGAATTCAGAAGCAGCTGAGTAGACAGAGCTTTTAAAAGCTGTGTATCAATATGAAATGGGATACACACAAAACAGATGAGGCGTATCTAACTTTAAGTGTTTTTTTTCTTGATACTCAGTTTAATAATTTTAGCATGTTTATAATTTGTGAAAGAAAAACCTGAAGCAACTTTTACCATGAAATTGTTTAAAATATCTATGAAGCTATTCTCAAAAAATCAAATCACTAAATTCAAAATAAAAATGAAAGTAAAATAATTTACTCTATTATTCATGTGTTGTTGTGGTTCTGTAATAACTTCTCTGAATGCAGAATAAGTTTACATGTCTCTGTAGGCACATGGGCAAGCTCAATCCTGCATTAAGACTTTTAATCTATAAGCATCTTATTTTTGTAAGACTCAACTGCCTTCTTTAAGCCTTTTTAAAGACTAGAGAATCACTCACTTTCCAAAGGTATTATGGATTTTGTCACTGTCATACTTATACAAGAATATAAACATACTTTATTCTTTAAAATCCAGTAATTGTAAATCAGTAGAAAAAAAAATGACTGTGACCCATCCCCTTAACGTCAGAATATCAGTATATCCCAGAGGACACAACTTGGAGAGTTTATGGGAAAAATACTGTTGGGTGAACATTGTTATTCATGGGGAACTGTAAGTCGCCCTCTCATTCTGAAACTCTGAAGATCAGGGAAGTCCCAGACTCAGGGTATGTTTTCTGAGAGGATGTGGACGGTGAATGAGGACTGAACTATGCCTTACATCTAGGTACACTGTGCCCCAAAGTTACAAGTGATTGATCAGATACACCTGACTCAGTTGACATGCTCTCTGGTAAATATTCACTCTACATAGAGAACTATCAGAGGCTTAAAATATAAGTCTCAACTGGAATGAGACCACATAGCTTTCCGAATGTCGTATGCGATTTTTCTTTTAGTAAATGTACATGTGGTCTCACACACATACTAGTACATGTATATGTGTGTACATATGTTAATAGAGGTTGACAGAATGTGTTCTTTAAGTGCTTCCCTCTTTAATTACTAAAATAATTTATTTCATTGAAAATGGATCTCATCAATTCTAGGTAGGAGCCAGTTTGTCCTATGGATCTTTTGTCTCTGCTTTCCTAGTACCAGGATTACAAGGAGGCCATCAACAGCCCAGATTTTTTGTGATTGCTGGGGATGTGGACTCTACCTAGTCTTTTAACTTTCATATCATGTACGTTATCTGATGAGACATCTCCTCAGCCCTTTTATATGATTTTTGTTTAACATATCAGAATCTCTAACAATGAACTTCCTAGTAGGATTGGGATATAAAAGTTCAAATCGTCATTGCCTCTTCTCAGTTCCTTCATATAAAAATTTACTGCTTCATTTAATAACTGTGGGGTTTCTGTATGTCCTCTCTTTCTGACAGTCAGTACTTCCCAATTATTTATGATGATACAGTGGTGCTAAATATATTTAGACTTTGTGTCATAGTCTACCTGATGTCACTCTATCAAAATGCCAAAGATGTATATAGATGCCAAAGTAATGTATGGGACAGAAGTCTGTCCTCATAGTTCTGAAAGCTTGGAGGTCTAAGACCAAGGCAACTTCATGAAGTTCACCAAGGCTGTTTTCTGCTTCTAATACAGTGCCTTGATGTCACTTTCCCCAGAGGAGAGGAATACTGTGGGATGAAAGAACAACATGGTCAAGTTAGAGATGCTCTCCTTTTATTATACCTTTATATAGAGGCATCTAATCTCAATTATGAAACTGAAGTTCTCCTGACTCAATCACTTTCCAAAGGTCACATTTCCCAAGAGTGTCACAGTGATTATTAAGTTTCAGAATGAATTATTAGGTGGATGGGGAGAATGGACTAAAAGAAAACATTCTGCTTGATTCTCTAAAATGCACATCCTTTTTTTATAGGATTGCATGTGTTCCAGCTCATTAGCTTTTTAGAACTCTTCTTGTTTTAATGTAATCTAAGAACCATGAAACCCAAGGCTTCATTGAATGAGGTACTCAGATATGAGTAACACTCAAGGTTCAAGTCATCACGAGGCAAATGCTTTCAAAATACAGTGATAGCATAAGTAAAGGATACACATGCTCATTCCAAAAGGAAGAAATAGGCAACAAGGGAGTAGTGTGTTCCAAATAAGTTCAAAACACAAGAGGCCACATAGTATTAAATTTCAAGATTTGAGAGTAAGCGTTATGAGCAAGCTATGGTAACCCAATAGACACAAAGGAAGGATCCCTCAATTCAGTAAGTTCATGGAACTACATGGCTGAATATTGTTGATGTCACTTGGTACTCATCACCATTGTCACACACACGTTCACTTATTCAATTCCTATCTTGACTGGTCACATTAAAGACTCAGAACACAACATGATGTATCACACCACAATAAATCCCTAAAAGATATGCTAAGAAAGGGTTAAAAGAAAGGCAAGAAGAGAGGCGCCTGTGAAAGGCGGTCATTGCAAAGGTTTAGATGTGTTATTTAAAATATTATTAATCAGTATATACAATATTGAGCTTTATCCTGATTCTCTCCCTGATCCCTTTCTCTCATGTATTAGAGGGAGTAACATTAAGTAGATCGATGCAAAAGAGACAGAAAGACTAACAGGGGCAAATGTCCTTCATCAAGCCCTTTTATAAAGGGTACCTCATCTTGTGAGAGTAGAGGACTCCCATTTCAATTACCTCATATCGCTGTTGCATTGGCAAATAACTTCCATGGTGGGAGAAAGACAAAACTTTCAAGTCGTGGTACTCAATGTTCATAGTTCACTTGGCAAAAGATCATCCATGTTTGTTATAAAAGCACAAGGAGATTAAACAGCCTTTGAGATAGCAATTAGCAGAATAATACAAAACAAAGCAAAACAACACTTTTATTAAGTTATGATTAAAATTATTATACACTACTGGGACCATATGAGAGATGGTCCTTTTTCATCATAACATTAAATAAGCTTTTTAAAATACATAGCAGTAAAAGGTGTGTAAACATCCTATAGTTTTCAAGTAAACTTTAAATTGAGAAAATTTGAATATCATGATATTCAAGTCAAAATAGCTAAAATAAATAAAACAATGACAGTAAGTGCTGGCAAGGATGTGGAGAAAAGGGAACAATTATTCACTGTTGGCAGGAATGAAAACTGGTCCTGCCATTATGAAAATGAGAGTGGAGTTTCCTTAAAAAGCTAGAAATAGATATACCACATGATCCAGCTATACCACTGATGGGCATATACTCAAAAAGACTCTACATCCTACTATAGAAATACTTGCTCATCCAAGTATATTGCTGCTCTACTCACAACAGTCAGACTATGGAAAGAGCTTAGATGTCATTAATGCATGAATGGATAATGAAGATGCAGCACATACACACAATATGATGATGTTCATTGTAGAGTAAAAAAAAAAAAATGAAACCCACAGTTAAATGGATGGAGCTGGAAATAATCATTATGAGTGAGACAACCCAGACTCAGAAAGACAAAAATCCACATGTTCTCACTCACATGTGAATGCCAGCTTTGAATCTTTAGATATGTGTGTGTTTAAATTGGAGTACCCACAGAAGTCACAAACTAGTAAGAGGCCATGGGGTGGATTTCAAGGGTAAGGGGACAGAACATGAATAATATGTATGGAAAAAGAGGAATAAGGATAAGGGGTTATAGGGGTAGGGATAAGTCAGAATAGAGGAAGGAATACAGGAAAAGCTAACTAACACTAAAGAACCTTGAAAAATCCAGATAGAAATCTACTATGCCTACACATGTATCCATAGGTCATATGGTGCCTCTCTTATAAGACAGAAAAAATCTCTCTCCATAAAAGCTATCAATCAAAACACTTAGCACCAAAAATGGGTTGCCTCTTTTCAAGCTGTTGGTCAGTGGGACCCTTTAGACCCATCAAACCTTGTAATCTAGTGCCTTTGCTCTTTATTACCCTTCAGAGATTGATGGTGACAAGGTGATGCAGAAAATCCATAGACTTAAATCATTGGATATGTAGAAATCAGCTGGAAGCTTTATCTCCATGGGGTAGCTTTCGTAGGGATGTAAGACTCTAGGCATGGCGCTAGGAAGAAAATGTTATCAACAGCTATAAATCCTGTCAGCTACAGTAATGACAGGCTTGGTAAAACATGCCAACTGGTTAAAAAGGAACCCAAGTTCCCTGGGAACAACTGGCAACTTTCTAATTGAATTAAAAATCTGCTCCAGAAATGAAATTTATGCCTGTACTGTTAAGTTCACGAAACGTGTGGCTTGATAGGTCATAGTTCCTAGAGTGGAACCTATTCCTATTATTCTGTTAGATGGGCATATTAACAAACCACTCCCTAGGTGCTTATCTCCACATCTAAAGATTAAGGTATCTCTCAGCCCTCATCAGAGACATTGCTTTTGCAGAGACCTACACTCATAGAGTTCAGTGAATAAGAGGCTGTGCTAAACTTCAAATGGAATATCTATGTCACACGTGTTCATCCCAATGCTCAAGAATTATCATAGAAAAGGGGAGTCTGGGATATTGTATGAGCCAGAGATAGTGGACATCTGCAGTGAAACAGGTTTTCTTGCACATGACAGGGCTATGGCATACATGAGCTCAGAGACGTTCTGGCTGCATGCACAAGACTCACAAAAGATTAAGCCAGTCAAAATCCCAGTGTGGATGGGGAAGGGACCCAAGAAGTCCCATATTTAGTTGAGATCTATTGGCAGTTGATGGTGATTGGGGGACTGAGTTGGTTTTCCTCACAGATGGAGGTCCTAATAGATTGTCCTATACTTATACATATGCAGGTCACACTGAGTGGACTCAATGAGTTAGACAAACAAACAAACAAAACTTATGAAATTAAATAGGAAAAGTGATAGAGAGGGATAGGACAGGAATTGAAGAAGGAACAGGGTTGGGTTCAATCAAAATATACTATATGCATTTATTAAACAATTTTAACAGGAAAGTTTAAATCTTATCACTCAAGTATATAGGTACTAAAGCAATGTATATAGCAAATATATAAGATAAAATATATGAAGTTACTTAAGCTCTCATTTTCATTCATAAAAACATAATTTGTGGCAAAACTATAAAAACCATTGTACTTGAAACCTCAAAAGATTCACTTTCATAATTATGTTTTGATAATTTAAGTGAATTACAGTTTTTCTATTTAATTTTATTCAGCAAATCAGTGAAGTTAGATATGACCTATCCTAATTTCATTTGAATGAATATGGTTCCAATCATGCAAAATATCTAATTAGATATAGGAGGAAAACATAACTTTCCCTGACATCTCCAGAAATCTTGGCAGAGGGTAATATACAATGATTTTAAGTTTTCCAATTGTTCTCACATTTAATTTAATAACATTAAAATTTTCCTCCAGTGATCCCAATCTTGTTGTGACAGGATATATTCTTCACAATTCCAGGCAGAAACAATGAATCTCATTTTTCTTTTTTGAAACAGGGTCTCATTAAGTAGCCCAGGCTTGCCTTATTTTCCTCTTGCTTCAGGCTCAGAAATGCCTCCAATTATAGACGTGAATGTCATATTTTGAGAGATACAACTTACATATTTCATGGCATATGTTGAATCTTGCCGTCCTAATTTAATTATTAATTCATTATATTTGACGTCACCATTTTTAAAAATACTTCCTGAGCCAATCAGAACGGGAAAATTAATCTTAAACATAAAGAACAATTGTTAATACTAAACCAAGTCAGTCCCTGCCTAACTTGGTTTCCAATGCTTTATTTGAAGTTTCTGCCAGTCATTATGTTTTTCTCCTGCTGCCACTTGTAATCACATATACCTCAAGTAGCTGCAGGCAGACATGGCACTGCCAACTTTCTCATGCAGAACATGATAAGCTTCTGAGGATGTGAGCTGGCACAGAGGTAGTGGTTGCGGAGATGGGGTGTCCCTCAGTGCGTGCTGTAGGATTTCCTTTAACTTTGTATGAACCACTGTGACGTGTGTGTTCCTGTGTGGGTGTGCATGTGTGTGTATGCCTGTGTGTCAGTTTGTCTGTGTCTGTTTCAGTCCCTGTTTGTCTGTCTGTCTGTCCATTTGTCTGTATCTGCGTGTCCGTGCACTTGCACAGCCTCTTGTTGCTGGTGCTCCTTTCCTTCCCCTGGATCTCAAATGAATCCACTGGTGTTAAAAGGAGGAGACAAAGATGCCACAGACAGATGAGGACCAATGCCGCCTCCCTGAGGATCCTCAGTCTCCGCGAGTGATCCTCCTGGATCCATTCCAGGCTTAGCTTAAAGTTCAGAAAGGAAACGTAATATACAACTTCCTATGTTGGGGTACACACAGATTTAATAATTGTCCTTTGCCAAATCAAATTTTAGTTTATACTGAATTACAGGTGTGTGTGTGTGTGTGTGGTACTTGTTCTTGTATTTAGGAGGTAGGTTATGTCTAGGTATGTTCTGAATGTTCTTAACCCATAAAAGTAGGAAAGTATAAAATTCCAGATTCAGTTCTTAATTTTTTTTGGGGGGGGGTCTGGCTCCTGTCATGTTCTCTGTTTTCTCCCTCCTCTGATATCCATCCTCTTTGTCTTTCTGAATGGGGATTGAGTATTTTAGCCAGAGTCTTCTTTCTTGATTAGCTTCTTTAGGTGTACAGATTTTAGTATGTTTATCCCATATTATATGTCTGATATCCACTTATGAGTGAGTATATACCCTGTGATTCTTTCTGATTCTGGGATACCTCACTCAGGATGATCTTTTCTAGTTCCCACCATTTACTTGCAAATTTCATGATTTCCCTGTTTTTTATCGCTGAGTAATATTCCATTGTGTAGATGTACCACAATTTCTTTTTTTTTATAATCTTTTTTAAAATTTATTTATTTTTATTAATTACAGTTTATTCACTTTGTATCCCCCCATAAGGCTCTCCCTCCTCCCTTCCCATACTCCCTCCTCCTTCTTCACACATGCCCCTCTCCAAGTCCACTGATAGGTGAGGTCCTCCTCTCCTTCCTTCTATTCTTAGTCTATCAGATCACATCAGGAATGGCTGCATTGTCATCTTCTGTGGCCTGGTAAGGCTGCTCTCCCCTCAGGGGTTGGTGATCAAAGAACAGGCCACTAAAATGCTCAATCCCCATCCTGAAAGGCAAAGAGGATGGACATCAGAAGAAAAAGAAAACAGAAATCAACCTAGGAACCTGCCACAGAGAGCCTCTGAAAGGTTCTGCCCTGCAGACTATCAAAGCAGACACTGAGACTTATGGCCAACTGTTGGGCAACGTGCAGGGAATCTTATGTAAGAAGTAGGAAATAGTAAGATCTGAAGAGGACAGGAACCCCACAAGGAGAGCAACAGAACCAGAAAATTTGAACACAGGGGTTTTCCCAGAGACTCATAATCCAACCAAGTACCAGGTATGGAGATAACCTAGAACCCCTGCACAGATGTAGTCCATGGCAGCATAGTGTCCAAGTGGGTTACATAGTAATGGGAAGAGTAATGATGTAATCTGATTGGCCTATTCTTTGAGTACCACAATTTCTGTATCCATTCCTCAGCTGAGGGGCATCTGGGTTGTTTCCAGCTTCTGGCTATTACAAATAAAGCTGCTATGAACATGGTTGAGCAGATGTCCTTGTTGTATACTTGAGCGTCTTTTGGATATATGCCTAGGAGTGGTATAGCTGGATCTTGAGGAAGCACTCTTCCTAATGGAGTCTTATAAGACTCCATTAAGACTCCAGTTCTTAAATTTTTAACCACACAAATTAAACAAATTAGATATAAAGAGTGTAGAATATTAACAGGATATAAAAATACTGGTCTAAAAACAGTTTAACATTTTCTTGTAGTTAAGCTAAACTAAATAAAGCACACTTGTTTTGTAAAATTGATATATGAAATATAGAATTTAATAGCAGTCAATTCTAAATTTCTTTACTGTGCTATAAAAACATAATTATTAAAAGTAGCATCCCAGAGGAAGTTTCCCAGGCTTCTCACTTTCTCCTTCAAGAGACAACAATGCTAATTGGATTGCTGCATGCGGCTATTTAACATAGCAAACTAAAGCTTGTCACAGAAGGACGAAACCCTCCCAGCTCTCACACTAGCTCACTCTTGTCTGAACTCTTGCCACATAGTGACATGGTGGGATTTCCTGGATCAATAGACAAGTAGAATTATACCGCTCCTTATTCACCTTTTCTAAGATTTTCTTTGATGCTTAATTTTTACAAGGCCTTATGTAATTATATTTACCTTACCTATCCATAATCAAAGTTACAAAATTTTTGGAGACAGTTGGTGAGAGATTAATATATTATAAGACAGCCCCAATTAAATGTTTATCTTAATAAGAGTTGGTGTGGTTATGGTATCTCTCTATAACCATAGAAATCCTTACTAGAACAGTTTCTCCATTTATTAGGGTTTTACTTACTTCTCAAAATAGAAATAGTAACAATATTCACAACTGCCCACAGTATTTTCCAGTTGGCAGTACACTGGGGAAAGGATGACCAGACATTTTTCATATTAGACCAGGAAAATCACAGTAGCACCAAGCCTTTGCTTAAACAAAAGTTTTCCTGAAAAAAAGTAAAACATCTAAGAATAAACATAGCCATGGATGGGAAACACCTCTACGATCGATTTTGAAATATCTGAAGAGAATAAACTAGACACTAGAAAATGAAAAGACTTCCAATGTTCATGAATGGGTAGACTTAATATTGTGAAAATGACCATCTTAACAAAATCAGATTATAGAGCCAATACAAGCTTAATCAAAATCCCCATGCCATCTCCACAGAAACAGAAAATAGAAAAATCCCCAAGTTCATAGGCACCACAAAAGACACCAGATAGCCAAAAACAACCTTTAGCAAAAAGAATAAGACTGGATAGATTAGCATGCCAAACTTCAAGTTATATTACAGAGCTACAGTAATAAAATAGGCATGGCACTGGAACAAAAACAAACGTACATCAGTGAGAGAAATAGAAGACCCAAGTATGATTACAGCCATCTGATATTTGGCAAAGATGTCAAACATACACTTTGAAGAAAATAAAGCATGTTCAACAAATGGTACTGGGAATTTTGTATTAACACAAGACCCATTTCTATCTTTCTGTGCAAAAAGCAACTCCAAATAGATCAAAGGCCTCACTGTATAACCAGCAATGCTGAAAAAGCTAGAAAAAATCATAAGCAGTGCTGTACAAGATACAGATGTAAAAAAGGATTTTCTTAATGAAACTACATTTGCTCAGAAATTAAGGCCAACCTTGATACATGAAAAAAATCACAAAATTAAAAATTTCTGCCCAGCAAAGTAAATTATCAACTGAGTGAAAAAAAAGCCTGTAGAGGATCTTTGACAGTTATACATCTGATAGAGAATTCATACCCAGAAAATTAAAAAAGCTAAGAGTCAAGAAACAAAAAGCCCAATTAAAAATGGTCTATGGTTCAGAACAGGGAGTTCTCAAAATAAGAAACAACAATGGATACAAAATATTTTTCTATTTTTATTATATTTGTATTGTTTAATACAAATTTAAATACATTTTGGTCATATTCTACCCCTTCCCCCAGTCATTCCAAATTCTCTCTCTCTCCCTACCCACTCAACTTTAAGCTCTTTCTCATAAATAAAAACCCAATAAAATTAAAATTATAAAATACCCAACCAAGAAAACAAAATAAAATAACTCCCACAAAAAAACTGTAACCAAATAGAAGCACACACACACACACACACACACAAAAAAAAAAAAAAAAAAAAAAAAAAACCTGTGGAGTCGACTATAAGTTGGTCATCTTCTGCTGAACATAGACTTGCCCTGGAGCGGCTGATACACCCAGTTTTACTTCATTGACAATAACTCATTTTCAAACTCCCAGCAGGCTTAAATGACAGTTTTTAACCTTTACCCTAGTGGCTAAGTTTTTGTTCATTCTTTCATTTTTAACTATAACAAAATAAAATATAATATTATACAACAAAAACTATCATATCACAGTCAGAGGCATTAAACAGATAGAAGGAAAGAGCCTAAGAGAACATGAGAATCAGGTACCCACTTATTCACACACTAAGGCATCCCGTAAAAACACTAAACTGGAAGCCTTAATATAAGCACAGAGGACCAGTTGCATACCTGGGCAGTCCCTATGCATTCTACTTCCCATCTCTGTGAGTTAATGAGAGTTTTGCTTATGTTCATTTAGAGGACTTTGTTTGATGTCCTCCATCTATTCTGGCTCTTACACTCTTTCCATCGTCTCTTTCAACAGGATTTCCTGAGTGGGAAGGAAGGGATTTGATGGAGACCTCCTCCCATTTAGGAGGGAGGGTATTCCAAGGTCTCTCACTTTCTGTGTAACTTCTGGTTGTGAACCTCTATATTTGTTGTCATCTACTGCAGGAGGAAGCTTCTCTGAGGATGGCTGAACATTTGGAGTCACTTTATCACTATATTTTCTCTTTTTCTTTCTCTTTCTTTCTTTCTTTCTTTTCTTTTCTTTCTTGTCTTTCTTTCTGTCTGTCTGTCTGTCTTTCTTTCACTCTAGGTCCCTGGACTATTTAGTTTCAAATTTTTGGTAACCCAAGCAGTGTCAGTTATCTGTGAAGTGGGCCTAAAGTAAAACCAGTTACCTTTGGTTACTCCCACAATCTTTGTGCCACCATTTCGTTAGCACATTTTGTAGCCAGAACACAACTGTAGCTGTTTTGGTGTTTATGTTTCTCTTTTGATAGTGTACAGAGTATGTCCCTGTACCAAAAACACTGGAATATAGGGATGAAGGCTCTGTGTAGGCACCAGCTTGACATCTCCATGTTCAAAGACTTGTTGACTTCAGCAATGGAGCCTTGGTGTCATTTGTGGAGAACACCCTATTGTCTTAACAGCAGACTGTATTGCTTGGGGAGCCCTGAAGGCCCCCTTTGACCAACAATTCAATTAGATGTAACCTAGTCCTTGTACTGGAAGCTTTGTTGAGTGACAAAAGATGACCAGTGGGAACTTTCTCTCCTCAATTATTCGGTGAATTCACTTATATTACCTTCTTATATGTATGTTGGAGTACGGTCTGGTGCTTTGTATGTGTTATGTGTTTTTGTTCCCTGAGATTATTATTGTTTATGAGCAAGCTGCCATGTACCCAAGTTTTTCTGTTTAACCTTGCCTAAAAATTATTCCTGATTGGCTAATTACATGAACTAAACTGGGGCAGGGCAGAATGGGATACATGTGGCCAAAGTTCGAGAGCTCTGGGACAGGAAGGAAACATATGGGAAGAGGAGGAAGGAGGGAGGCTGCCAGGATGAGTCAACATAGAAGGAACTATGTGGGCCACAAGGAAGGACTCCAAGAATGGCATGGATGGAGAAAGTGAGCCAGATGAAGAATAAACAAGTATTTATGAAATTATAGATGGGAGATAGGCCAGACAGGAATGGTTAAGGTGGATGGCATTAGGTGTGGGCTAGGAGATGGATGAGGAGGTTATTGACACAGTGGAATTACTTGCCCACTCCAAGGTGTTATAAGGCAATTACAAAATCTACAAGTGTTTGTGTTTTTGTTTATTTAACATGCAATAGCAGGTTAAATAATACTGATGTATTAATTATAAGTATTTGCCATATACCTCATACTTTCAATAACATCTGTATTAGGTTTCCATATTCTTTCAAATGACCCTTATTATAGCTATCTCCCCTCTCTCTCCACACTCGATCCTCCCATTGCATCCCCCATCTCCATCCATATCTATCTATTTTCCTTTCCTAACAAGGTCTATCTATTCAATCTAGCCACTTATTCTAAGAAATATTTTTATAAAGGTGATTATCATTCTTGGTAATCAATGCAAATTAAAACTTAGCCTAGCCAGAACAGTTAAGATCAAGAAAACAACTGGCAAAAACTGCTGGTGAGTATGTGATAAGAGGGCTAGGGTCTTTGTAGGAGAAAGATATGATAGTACAGAAGGAGAGAAAGAAAGCGAGATAACTACATAAGGCCACATACATATAGGCAATGTTAAATGGACTCAGTAACAAACACATATATATGAGTAACACTCATGTATACAAACTCAGCAGGTTGTATTTCTATATCCATGTATATGTACATACAAAAAAGAAGAGATTACGAAGTTGAGAGGGAGTTGAAGTAGGTAGAGGAGGTTGGAAGAAGGGAGAGTCTGGGGTGGAAATAATGTAAATACAGAACACACGGGTGGATGGAAGGGTCAAAATATAGGAATATCTGAAGAGTGAGTGTTGTCAGTTAGCTGGAGTGTGCTTATCCAGCATGCACAAGGCCATGGGATTGACACCCAGCATCACAAACAGAAAAGAAGACAGAAAAGAGGCAGAGACTGGGTGACCTACATCAGGCATGCATTGGTGCTGGGTTTAAAACAGGCATGAACAGATTCACATGTTATTTTTACTTTAGTTAAAGAGTAGTCTACTCCCAGGGACTGCATCTATAAAACACTCTGGCACCAAAAGTTCACGGCACATTGTGGAAGAGGGAGGTGCAAAAAAAAAAACAAAAACAAAAATGGTGAGAGCCAGAGGATCGGGGCTTTCGCTGTGATGTTGTGTCTCTTAGTCACATCAGAAGCTGTATCTGTGGTCTCAAATGAGACCACAGCACAAATGTGTGCTGAGCAAGGACAACACACACACACAAAACAAAAACAAACAAACATATCTAACTAGATAAAGAAAAGCCCACAGGCCTCAGCCCTACACAAAGAACCACAAGCAACTATGCAAAACTGGGATCAAGAGAGGTGGTCCTACCCAGGAAAGAGCACCCCAATTGTCTGTTCAGTGACAAATGGTCAACCATGAAAATGCACACACACACACACACACACACACACACGTACACACGCACACACAAACACACAAACAAACACACATTATAGGGACTCAACATGTTTTACTTAGGAATATGCGTATATATGCAATAATAACCGATGAAAAAAGAGTGCATGGATTTGAAAGAAAGTGGGGAAAAAAGGGTAAGGAGAAACATTGTAATTAAATTATAACATCAAAAATAGCTAAAAGTAAAAACAAATTATGCAGAAAAATAGACTAGGAATTACTAGAGATAATGGTTCTGCTGGCTGGTCAAGAGAATTGTAGTAATCCAAGAAAGATAAAAATGGCCAAATTAGGCATTTGTATATATAAGCTGTGAGAGGATGTATGTGAATGACATTTTTAAGTTAGTGCTAAAGGACTTGATGTTGACAAAATGAGGACAGTGATAAAATGAGGGACTCTAAAATAAGACTCTGCTTCCTTTAAAAAAAAATCGGGGGGGGTGAAATTGATATTGCAGCCTTTATTCTCTTGTGAGATACAAGAGAAAGGAGAGAATAAAATAATTAGTTAAGACCTCTCCCTCACCTTTTCTCTCCTCCTGCCTTTCTCCCTTACCTCTCTCTTTGAAAGTTTTGAGTCTTCAGTCTAAGGTTTACAATCCCTTGAAGTCACAGTCTTCTGTGAGACCCAGAAATCATTTTGACAAGGAGAAGTCACTTTAACTTGTGTTCTTAGGGTGAATCTGCGGGTAAAAATAACAACGGCCTATCACCTTGCCAAGTTATTTCAAATATCCTTAAGTGCATAATCAAAGGAGACAGAATACTGTTGCATCTAAGGGCATTCGCCCAAAGTATTTTTTGACCTTATTTAAAGATGGAAGATAGAGCGAGGCAAAACATTTCATACAAAATAAAGCAAAAGTAACAACAACAAAAAAATCTCCTCCAAGGAAATCATATGCTGGTGTAGAAATGTAAAAATGATTATTCTGGATTTTACTTTGGGTATTCAGAATTCAAAAAGGAGCTTCTATTTACTATAGTAGAGTTCGTGGAGCAGAAGAAATCTAATGTAAACAGTGTTAACTAGGAAAAAATGCAATTTGTTTTCTTTTCTCTTAGAAATGTATTTTTTAAATACATAGAGAAATCAGAGCCAAGAATACTTCTGGTTGATATGTAAAATGCTTCTTCCTTGGAAGACAATACAAAGGTACCTCATAAAACTAAAGATAGAGATATCGTACAATCAAGCAGGTCTACACCTGGGTATGTTTCTAAAGAATAAAAACAGAATTTTGAAGAGGTCTTGGTACACCCATGTTCATTGCACTGTTATTCACCATACCTAATATCTGAAGCAACCTCCATGTCCATCAACATTGTAATAGATTTAGAAATGTGATGTATACAGCCAGTGAGACAGCACTCAGCGTTTCAAAAAGAAAAAAGATACATTGCCATATGCGATGATCGGGTGAATCTTAAAGGCACTATGCTAATCAAAACAAGCCACTCACACAAAGACAGATGCTGCCTCATTCCACTCATAAAGTCCTCAGCTTCTCATTGAGTACAACCTGGTGGCTACTAGGGGATAAAGAACAGGTGAACGGAGAAACGTTACTTAAGAGGTATGGTATCTAAGATCTACAGGATAATTAAATTCTAAAGATTTCTTGTTCACCCTCCTCAAATGTCCATCCCCCTTGCCTTTCTGAATGAGGATTGATTTTCTTACTCTGAGTCATCCTTGCTTAGCTTCCTTGGGTGTACAGATTTTAGTATGTTTATCCTATATTATACATCTAATATCCACTTATAAGTTAGTATATACCATGTGTGTCTTTCTGCTTCTGGGATGCCTCACTCATCCCAGAACTAGAAATCATGATCATTTCTAGTTCCCACCATTGCCCGAAAATTTCATAATTTCCTTGTTTTTAATTGTTGAGTAGTATTCCATTGTATAAATGTACCACAATTTCTGTATCCATTCTTCAGTTGAGGGACATCTGGGTTGTTTCAAGATTCTGGCTATAACAAATAAAGGTACTACAAACATGGCTGGGCAAATGTCCTTTGTATACACAGAGGGCTGTTGAAAGACTTTACCCAGCAAGGTATTGAAGGAGCTGCTGAGGCTCATAGTTAACTTTGGGCAGAGTGCAGGGAATCACATGAAAGAAGGGGGTGTTAGTAAGACCTGGAGAGGACAGGAGCTCCACAAGGAGATCAACAGAACCAAAAAAAAAAAAAAATCTGGGCACAGGGATTTTTTGATACTCAAACCAAGGACCATTTATGGAGATAACCTAGAACCCCTAGAGCCCCTGCACAGATGTAGCCCATGGCAGTTCAGTCTCCAAGTGGGTTCCCTAGTAAAGGGAACAGGAACTGCCTCTGACATGAACTCAGTGGCTGGCTCTTTGATCACCTCCCCCTGATGGGGGAGCAGCCACAGAGGAAAACAATGCAGCCAGTCCTGATGAGACTTGATAGGCTAGGGTTAGAGGGAAGAGGAGGAGGACCTCCCCTATTGGTGGATTTGGGGAGGAACATGGGTGCAGAAGGGGGAGGGAGGGTAGGATTCGGAGGGAATGGAATAAGGGAAGGGGCTACAGCAGGGATACAAAGTGAATAAACTGTAATCTATACGTATAAATAAATGAAAAGTGAATAAAGATGTGTTGTTCAAAATTGTAAATTAATAAGTTAATAGTTTTGTTATTTACACATCAGAATTTGTTGACAGTAAATTTTATACTGTATATTAAATATATATTTATATATATACATATATATGCTAAACTTTATCTCAGAAAATAACAGAGAAGATAGAGCAAAATCTACTCTGAAGCAACACTCCGTCCTGCATTCAAATGATACTACTTGGTTTTCTGCTCTCTCTCTCTCTCTTTCTCTCTCTCTCTCACCTTCACAACTAAGCACTGACTCATTTCCACTCATGAGAGCTTATTTCTCCACAAGGAAAGGTTACCCTATAAGCTAAATAGATAAATAGAACTTTTGTGATAAATAGAACCGTTGTATATAGCATCAGTAACCAGGGGTGCAAAGCTATGATGGCCTGACCTAACTGCGTAGTATCTATCAGTTTTTCAAAAGAAATAAGAGCGTGGCACTTGTCATACAACAAATGGGAAGCAGAGACCCAGTGGACTAGAACAAACCACACAGGTCCATTCCATTTCAGTTGAACACATGAGAAGAACCTCTCCAGTTTGTGCTGTAAATGTCTGGACTGATGAGCGGTGTCCTGTCCATCCCCTGCTGGGTCATGTGCATGCTATTCTACCAGCAAAAGAGACGACTAGGAAATACTGTTCCTTTGAATTGTTTAAATTAATACATGCTACAAGTTTTTTTTTGTTTTTTGTCTTTTTTTTTAAAGAAAATGGTCCAGTAGATGCGTTGTGATATGGAACTTCATTCTGGAGACTGTAAATGTTTAATCAGTTGTATGTTCTGCTGGAGGGCAACTTCAGTCAGTAACTTTTTTCAAAGCACAAGTGATCTCTGCACTGTCTCGAGTCACACAAAGTTCAGACATCATCTCCCAGCATTTACTTAAGGATATGATTCTAATACAGTTTTCCTCATAGTAGCCACAGTGGAGAAACTACAATTATGTCATGGAATAAAAATGAAAATGTAGTGTAGTTGTCTTGATTATTTTTTCTGCCTGATAGAGAAAAAAAAAAAAAAAAAAAAAAAAAACAAGGAAAATGTGTGTGTGTGTGTGTGTGTGTGTGTGTTTGCTTTGCATTATGGTATGATCCAATTACCCTGGCAGTTCTAACAGGTATCTATGTGTCAAGAATATACAAAATTAATTGTATACTATTTACTTCATTTCTGTAAAGGAGAGCATGCATTTATGTTTTCCTTTTCAACTATTTTCTTTCCTCTACTCAAGCAAAGAGCTATTTTGTTAATTTATTTCTGTAATTGAGGATTTAGCTGATTTCACAGGAAATAATTTTTACCATATATAAAATTTACTGAAAAAAAACTTTAACTCACTTCAATTAAATCTCAAATTGGGAAAATTCTGGTTGTTTTTCTACAGTGAACTTCCCTTCTATGGAAGGAGAATCATCACTGATATAAATAAAATTTAAGAGGCATAATCAAAATTAGATGATATAGGCTCAGATTTTTTAAACCTTCATTTGGCATTCATTAAAATCTCTACCACCCCCCCAACCCTTCAACCCTAGGTAAAAGGAAAAGGTTAGTAGGGAGAAAGGATGTAGACATCTTTTTTATTTAATTTTATTTATATATTTATTTATTATATTTTATTCACTTTGTATCCCTGCTGCAGCCCCCTCCCTCATCTCTTCCCAGTCCCATCCATCCTCCATCTTCTCCTCCTATGCCCTTTCCCTAGTCCACTGATAGGGGAGGACCTCCTCCCCTTCCATCTGACCCTAGCTAATCAGGTCTCATTAAGGCTGGCTGCATTATCTTCCTCTGTGGCCTGGCTGCACCCTTCAGGGGGAAATGATCAAAGAGCCAACCACTGAGTTCATGTCAGAGACAACCCCTGCACCCCTTACTAGGGAACCCACTTGGAAACTGAGCAGCCAATGCGCTTCCTATGAACAGGGGGTCTAGGTCCTCTCCATGCATGGTCCTTAGTTGGAGTATCCTTCTCTGCAGGCCCCCCTGGGCCAAGGTATATTGACTCTGCTGTTCTCCTTGTGGAATTCTTATCCCCTCCAGGTCATTCTATCTTCTTCTTCTTCTTCCATAAGGTTCCCAGCATTTTGCCCAAAGTTTGGGTATAAGTCTCAGTTTCTCCTTCAATACCCTGGTGGATAGGTCTTTCCGACTTCTTTGGAAGTAGTTCTTTGGGGCCATTCCCCTTTTTCTTGTCAGGATATCAAGCAGTCCAGAAAACCAGAAAACCATCAGTCTAATAGTCCAACAATCCAGCCATCCAGCAATAACAAAAGCAGCAACAAGGTCCAGCAGCAGCTACAAATGCAGCAGCAAGCTCCTTTAAACGTTCTTCAAAACATGTCTCTCTAGACGTGTCTTGAAGTGAAGCATCCCCCCTCTCTGCTTCTATTTATAACTTTTCAGAGTCTGCTCCAGAGTGCTGTTCAGCTGGCAAAAATTATGCTCCCTGCACAAGACAGTTTCCAACTGACAAGGATCATGTGCCCTCTCACTAGAATGTTATCAGCTGTTGATTCCCAAATTCCATACTTGGCATTACTACAAAAACACATTTACACAACATAACCAAACTTTCATAACCCTGAAAGTATCATATGAAAACAGTACAGTTTAGAAGGTCTCTAAAATGCATACATATACATATATACATTCACAATCATATATATCATATATACATCATATACATATATTAGAAGAGTTTAAATGGAATAACCCTATCATGAATGGACAATATCCCTACTAGATATCACATACTAGCAAATAAAACCCTCAGCACCAGGAATGAGTTATCTCCTTTTGAGTTGATAGAAAATGGTGTTCCATAGACCACCAAACATTATAAGCTCTTGCCAATGCCACTCTCTAGAACATGATAATAAGACCACATTGCTGAAAATATGACAGGCTTGAGTCACAGAATATGGAAGCCTGCATTCACCTGGAGCCTTCATCCCTACTAGCTAGTTTCCACAGTGATATAAAGTGCTGTGCACAGTACCATAGGAGACAAGTAATCAATAATCTGATCCATCTCTCAATATGCAAGCTACAATAATCTCTGGCCTGAACAGGTATTATCTCTGATACAACGGTGGTGTCAATGTTCTGGGAATAACAAAACCACGTTAGGATCAAAAGTTCATTCCGTGAGATGGAAAGTCGTACTTGGAACCATCAATGGGTCCAAGGGCCTGTGACTAGATAGGACATAGGCCCTAAAGAGAATTTATTAGTAATTATCATGCTAAAAGCACACACCATCAAAACAACTCCTAATGACTTATTGCTATACCCATAGATCAGTGCATCTGTCAACACCCATCAGAGAAGATTTTTGCAGTAGGTAGACAGCAGTTAATACAGACATTGGTTGAGGAACCAGTCAGTGTGCAGAAAAGAAGACACTGTGGAATGTTCAGACCTAAATGTGACTTAATTGCCAGACCTCCACCCAAGCCTCAGGGATCTCCTTAGAAGAGGAAACAAAAAGCTTATTTCCCTAAGAAAATAGTGTTAACTGATCATTAAAACCAAAATGCTCACATTCTGTGATTTTTTGTTTTATTTTTAGCCAGATCACCTCTTCTTGAATTATGTTAGCTTCTCTTAAAGTTATTACTTGACAAATAGCTCCCATGTTTGTCCAATTTGCAAGGCTACTGCACATTGCCTTGACAACTCAAGGGAAGACTGTTTTATCTCTATGGAAACAAGTCACATGTTCACAGTTTATTTATAGACTAGTTAATATAAAGGGTGCTGTGGATACTTGATATGATTTGAGCAAAGTGTTGTAGGTATTGCTTGGTTTTAATTAATAAGATTAATAGTGACATTGACATGCAGCTGGAAGGGATAAAGATACAACTGTCACTTCATTTTATGTGTTACTTTTTAACAGCATTTTTTTTATTATTATTCAAGGTTAACTTCCATGTCCTTGACAGGAAACATAAGAGATGACGCTGACAGGAAAAGACCGCTTATGAACACATCACTCACAGACATGTGTGTCTTCAAAACCACCTGAAGATTGCCACAGCAATCTTCCACTCACATTTCTTGAACTGAAAGAGGAAAAAAAATCAATTCACTCCCTTATAGACGTTAATTTTAACTTACGGAACATAAGATTTGAGCTAGATGCTAGGTAGATGAAAGATATGTAGGAAACATTTTACTTGACAATATTGCCTGTAAAATGTGTAAAAAGTATTTGCCTGGATTACTGTAAGTATTAAGAATAATAAAAAGAAAAGAAAGAAATGTTTAGGCCAGTGTCTCATTACATACAAACAAAAGCAGGAGTTCCAACTGTCATTGCGTAGAGCTTTTAAAATACTTAAATGATTTGCTCCTTCCTATTTAGTTGGTGTATTTGCAATACTAACAGACTTTATAGACAATGTAAGAAAGTCATAGGTAAGACAGAGACAGAAAGAGAATTTGTTCAACTTTTTATTTTTTTGTCATGTGCATGAAATTTTTTCCTGCATGCATGGTTACACACCACATATGTGCCTGGTACCCAATGAGGATCAGAACAGGGTATCATGTCCCCTGGAACTAGAGTTACAAATGATTGTAAGCTGCCATGTGGATGCTGGGAAACTGGTACCAGGTCCTCTGAAAGAGCGACAAGTGCTCTTAACTCTATTTTCCACACGGAGAACAAAATGGCAACTGATGCACAGGACTCTCAAAGGTGATGTTCTGCCTCCCGCCCCCTGCCTCACTTCTCACTTAACACTTTTGTAGTTGAGGATAGAGAGACAGCTCAGCAGCTAAGAGCTCACAGGGCGCTTGCAGATGACCTGAACTCAAGTCCCAGTACGTGTGTCAGGAGGCCCACACAACCTGCTGTGAGCCCAGAAACAAGAGGATCTGATACCTCTGCCCACCATGAACTCCCACACACGCCCATGCACATACGTACAACTAAAACTTAAAAATAAAAAAATTCCAAGTGCAGTCAAATTGATTCCCACAAATAAAAGAACAAATAATACCTTTCAGCAATTATTAACCCCCTTTTGTCCCATGAATCCCCATGAGTCTCCTCTCAGCCTTTGGAGACAGGATCTTGCTATACAGTTCATGCTTGGTGTTGTGCTCTCAATATTTCTACCTTCAGTTCCCAGGTGCTAGGATTGTAAATGCGGGCTACCATGTCTGACTTAGTCAGTGGTCTGTAGCTGAGAAGAGACACCAAGACCAAAAAAAAAAAAAAAAAAAAAAAACCTCATTAAAAAAAATTTAACTGGGGCTTGTTTACACTTTCAGAGATTTAGTCCTTTTTTCTCATAGCAGGGAGCATGGTGGCACACAGGCAGACATGATTGCTGAGACTCCACCATTCATACTGAAAGGCTAGAGACACTGGAGCTGTCCTGAGCGTTTGAAACACCAAAGCCCACAGCAAACTGACATACTTCCTGCAAAAGGACACACCTCCTCTAACAGGGCCACACCTCCCAATCCCTCTCAAGTAGTGCCACTCCCTAATGAACAAGTATTCAAATACCGGAGCCAATGGAAGCCATCCCTATTCCAACCACAACAATGCTCATATCGATCAAAGCCATGGCTATGTCTTTCATGTACATTTTTCCTTTGATATGTTTATTTTATAACTTTCTTTTTAAAGCTCAATTTAGATTCTTATTTAAAAAATAGTGTACCATTATCCTAGTAATTTTTCTTTATATAAGTCTTATTTTTTTTGTATGTTTGTATGTATGTGCATGGGGCTCATGGATCTCTCTCTCTCTCTCTCTCTCTCTCTCTCTCTCTCTCTCTTTCTCTCTGTGTGTGTGTGTGTGTGTGTGTGTGTGTATGTGTGTATGTAGGCCAGTGAACAACCTTGGGTGTCATTTTCTAGACATTTCCAATTTTTTTGGTTTCCTGTGGTTTATATTTTGGGGACACAGACATTGACCGGCCTGGAACTCATCGAGTAGGTTAGGCTGGAAGGTCAGCAAGCTCCCAAGATTCACTTGTCTCTGCATCCCCAGGTGTGGGATTACAAGTATTCACACAGATTTTGTTTATGAGCTCTAGATATTAAACTTGTATTTCCATATTTGCAAGGCAAACATGACATCAATTGACTATGAATTTCTCCCCAGCTCTGTCCTACTTAGAATTTTGAAAACATTGGAATAATTGGTCCAGTTTTACAATGCAGATTATTGGTTATAATACCTAATGTCATGTCAGTGGTCTTTTCTAAAATCAGTCTTTGTGTTAATGCTTACAGTGCTCGATCTTACCTCTGCAGTGCTGGCACACCTCACAGCAGTCATTGTGTCATATTTAGCACGCAGTTGGATTGATTATTTTCTTTTCAAGAGACTTTTATCTGACCTTTCTAATTAAAATTTAAGAGTATTTTTAGTTTTTTTTTTTAATTTTTACATTTTTACTTATTCTGCTAGTTTTACTTAATTAAAAAAAAGAAAACTTTTAATTTTTCATTTTTTTACTGTTTTAAAATCTTATAATTATTTTTTACAGTTTTAATGTGTAATGATACAGAAATTACGGGGTACCTCATAAAAACAGTAGTGATTGAATAAAATAAAGTATATGACCATTTATTCCAGAAAGCACACGGTAGCTACTGAGATGAAAACATAGTCTACTGTAAAAGACTATTTTAGTTATATTTTCCCTTTGCCAAAAAAAGTTCCTGACAGAAGCAACTTAGAGGAGGAAGGACTTATTTTGGTTCTCAGACTTATGAAATTATCCCATCCTTGTGGAGAAGGCTTGGCAGCAGAAGAATGTATAAGTAAGGCTGCTCATACCTTACTGACTCTGGAATCAGAGTACTTATGCCAGAACTAGAAGCAGCCATCACTCCAAAGTCTAGTCCTAATGACCTATTTCTGCTAGCTAAACTTTTACACAATCCTACACAATCTACAATCTCTCAAAGCAGTACCAACACCCAGGGACTGAGATTTGACCTCTATATGCCTATGGGGGACATTTCACACTTTAAACCACAACACAGACTAAGATGGCAGCCAGACTGAAGAAAATATGGCTCCAGTGAAGACAACAAGCTCCATTAAAGGGTAACTCTTTGCTCCACTCCCTAAAACTTTACTTTTCCCATAAGTTTCATATTGCTGCCATGCCTTCCTTGTTAACAGTTGAATTTAAAAATCATACTTTTTCTCCTTTTAGACATCAATTTGTGTCCATCACTCTGCTCAGTGACGATATTTTGAAAATATCTCATTAAGGCCCTTACTTCCTTGTCCAATTAGATCTTCATCATGGCTAAGTTCTTATAACTGTCAAATTATCTTCTTAATATGTTCTTCACTATGCTTTCCTAAAATCTACATGTTAACGTAATAATAGTGACATCTTTTGAAGACAATTTTCCATTTTCTTATATTATATTTTTTAAAAATAAACTTTCATGGGAGTCCTCATTAGACACAGAATAAGTATAATTTGTTCACCTGGTGAGCAAGGCTTTTTGCAACCTGGCTCTTAATAAACTTAGAGCAGTGATGACCATGTGGCAAGAGCTCAACATGTCTTAGTGATCCTTATCACCAACATTTCACATAAACACTGCTTTGTAATTATCTGCTTATATAATGTGCCCATCCAGCTAGGAGACAGCACTCAATCAGTTATTTGAACAAGAGACTGTAGTTTGCAACTAACTATACTACACCTTATACTTCCAAAGGCTAAAAGACAAAAGTGGAGCTATCTAAAGTGGCATCATCATGTTGAGGTGACCCGTGTGAACAAGACTCATCTGTGTGT
This sequence comes from Rhombomys opimus, assembly GCA_010120015.1. Taxonomy (NCBI): domain Eukaryota; kingdom Metazoa; phylum Chordata; class Mammalia; order Rodentia; family Muridae; genus Rhombomys; species Rhombomys opimus. The sequence goes on from REGO01000262.1 coordinate 379,236, forward strand.
AAGCATAGAAGCAAAAGGATAGGCTGGAAATCATTAAAACCTGGAAGTGCAGAGAAGGGTCTCTGGGGAGCTTTGGTGCTGCCTGGAAGGTGTGGTGTGATGCTGGATGCTGGAAAAACTGCAAACTTAGTGAGAAGCTGGTCTGAGAATGAGCTGCTGTTAGGATGGACACCGTTACTTAGGTTCCAAAACTTAGACAGACAAGCAAGCAGCCAGGACACAGATGAAACAGGAAATTCCTTTTTCTTCAGCCTTGTTGTGCTCTTAAGCCACCTGATTTTGGCACAGTTGACCATTGGCCCTAAATGACAAAGTAGAAGTGACCCTCTCAGAGCTGTGGTTCCATCAAGATGAAGCTAGGACAGGTAGGGAGATGACATTAAGGAACAGACATTCGGTAATTGGCACAGTCTGCTTCTTCATCTACACATCTACCTGTCTCTGCTTCAAGAACTTTGTCTCTCCTACACATGCACACACACAGATTCACACACACAGTTATCTGTTTCTTCCCCACAATTTGCAGCTATGATTCATACAAATAAAGATGTTCTCACCTGTTCCAGAAATGGGAAGTGGCATAGTCCTGGTAGTCATTATATTCATCTCTGAGCTCTGTTAATTACTACTCAGACTCAGCCATAGGCCTATCTTAAAATTATGTTGCCAAAAAATATAACTTGTAAGTTGTATCTTCAACAAATGATATAAAATCACAAAAAAAATTGTATATGAGTCACACATGACAAGAAGGAACATACATGTAAGTACCATACTTTACTTTCCTAACTGGTCATTAATTATATCTATTATCTACTATTTATACCATATTTTCATTACTCTAAGCTGGCCACAGTTCCTTCTCTTATGTGGTAACCAAACATTTCCTCTTTTAAAAGCCTACTCATCAAAGAATGGGATCTATTTTGATTTATTTTTTAATTAATTTTTGATATTGGACTTGGAAGTGCAATGAGAAACCCTTAAGAGAGAATTCCTGGATTCCATCCTGCTCTGTTCCCATCATGTAAGAGAAAGCATTTTCCTTTGGCAAACAGAACCAATAACTTCAAACAGCAGGGCGTGGTCCTGGAAACATGACTAGATGCTTGAAAATGAAGAAAGGACTGGCCCACAGTATAGACAAAAGCCGGGGTCACGTGAATTGTGCCCACTCTCATGGAGTGGCACCAACTACTATAACAACCTGGAATCTCACCAAGCTCACTGTCTGCAGAACTGGAGGAAGGGTTAGCTAGTCTTCGTAGCAAAGTTTCTGTCGGCAAACAGTCTCGGGCGTAAATATCTGGGAGGAGGAAGCTGCAGTTGCTACTTTCTTTACACACTGGTCAGTCAGTCATAAAGACTTGTTCCGGGACAGAGGAAGGCTTTGCTTGCCCAGGCTGTCCCAGGAAAAAGGCTTTGTTTTCTCATGGGTCGGAGGCTTGCATCCTTGTCAATAATTTACTCAAGGTTCCTCATTTCCCTACAGTTCAGTGACATGAAGAACTCAGAAAGACCCTGTGACAACTTCTGGTTCCTTTTTGGGAATCAGGATTTCAATCCCTGAAAAGTTTAATATCAAAAATTCTGTAAGTGAACCATGAATTTTTATTATGAGAGGATCCATACTTTTACTCTTGATTCCCAGGGTGTTTATTACTATAAAAACACTGATTATTAGTCATTTATGGAGTACATTCTACAAAACAGAATCCAGCTGGAACTGAAATAAGGTTATCTCAACTTTCCAACAAGTCAGTTACTTATGGAGAGTCAAAATAGCGCCATCATCAGACCCAACAATGTTAAATGCCAAGGAGACAGAAAACTGGTGTTCCAAAAGTCTAGAGATAAACACACGTTATGAAAGAGAGTGTATTATTACCCAAAGTCTTGTCTGTTCATGAAGTTTTTTTTTCTTTATGCCAGGAGTACAATGTGATTAGCAGAGGTTTGATATCTAGTTTCTTGAGTTCTTTATGTGTTTAATATATAGGTTCTCTATCAGATGTGAAATTGTTATAATATTTTTCCGTTAAGTAGGCTGCAGATTTGTGCAAATGAGAGTATCCTTTGCCTTACAAAAGCTATTCAGTTTCATAAGGTCCCATATATTAATTGTTGATCTTAGTGCCTGTGCTATTGGTGTTTTGTTCAGGAAGTTGTCTCCTGTGCCGTGAGTTCAAAGCCATCCCTTGCTTTCTCTTATGTCAGGTACAGTGTATCTAGTCTTATGTTGAGGTCTTTCATCCATTTCAACTTGAATTTGGTGCAGGGTGGTAAGTATGGATCTATTTGCATTCTTCTACATGCAGACATTCAGCTTGATCACCATCATTTGGTGAAGGTACTGTCATTTTTACATTGTGTATTTATGGCTATTTTATCAAAACTCATGTACCCATAGATGTGTGGATTGATGACTGGTTCTTCAATTTGATTCCAGTGATCAGTGTGTCTATTTTTATGCCAATACCTTGTGCTTTTGTATTACTATAGCTCTGTAATACAACTTGAAATCAAGAATAGTGATAAGCTCAATCCTTTTATAGATCAGGATTGTTTTAGGTATCTTGTGTTTTTCTGTTTTTCCATTTGAAGTTGAGAGTCGTCCTTTGAAGGCATATGAAGAATTGTGTTGGAATACTGAATCTGTAGATGCCTGGGGTGAGATTTGTACTGTGTTACTGCCACTAATAACATGAGCGTGGGAAATCTTCCCATCTTCTTAAGTATCTTTCTTCCAAGGCTTGAAGGTTTTGTCAAAGAAGTCTTTCACTTGCTTAGTCTTTCACCCCAAGATATTTTATATTATTTGAGACTATTGTGAATAACATAGTTTTCCTGATTTCTTTCTGAGTACATTTGTCATTTGAATATAGGAGGGCTACTGAGTTCTGTGAGTGAACTTTGTATTCAGCTACTTTGTTGAAAGCATTTGTCAGCTGTAGGAGTTCCCTACTGAATTTTTTAGGGTCACTTATGCGATATGACATGGGACACTATCATATCATCTACAAATAAAGATACTTTGGCTTCTTACTTTCCAACTTGTATACCTTTGATATCTTTCGTTTATCCTATTGTTGTGGCTGGGCCTTCAAGTACTATGTTGAATATATATGGAAAGAGTGAACAGTCTTGTCTTGTTTCTGATCTTAATGGAATTGCTTTGATTTTTCTCTCCATTTAGTGTAATGTTGGCTTTGGACTTGCTGTAAATTGCCTTTACTATCTTGAGGTATATGCTTTGTATCTCTAATCTCTCCAGGACTTTAATCATGAAGGTATGTTGGGGTTTTTGTCAAAGGTCTATGCTGTATCTAATGGGATGATCATGTTTTTTTTTTTTCAATTTGTTTATATGGTGGATTACATTTTTTTATTTTCGTATGTTAAACCATCTTTGCATCTCAATGATGAAGCCTAACTGATGAAAGTGGATCATCTTTTATATGTTTCTGGATTTAGTTAGCAAGCAGGTTTTTAAAAAAAGTATTTATTTTTATTCACTTTACATCTTGGTTGTAACCCCATCCCTCCTCCCTCCCAGTCCCACTCTCTTTTTCTTCCTCTTTGCCTATTCCTCATAAAAGAGGAGCTCCCTTTCCCATCCATCCCAGATCATCAAGTTGCATCAGGACTGAGAGTGTCCTCTTTCCCTGTGGCCTGGTAAGGCAGCCCTGCAAGACAGAAATGTTCAAAAAGCTGGCAAGTGAGTCCCTATGCGATGCAGTCCCCACTTCCTTAACTAGAGGACCCACATGAAGCCTAAGCTACCCATCTGCTACATCTTTGCAGGGGGCCTAGGTCCAGTTCATGCATGATCATTGGTTGATGCTTCAGTCTCAGCAAGCCCCTCTGGGCCCTAGTTAGTTGGTTCTGTTGGTCTTCTTGTGGCATTCTTGTCATGTTCAGGTCCTTTTCTTTTTCCTCTCACTTTTCCACAAGACTCCCCTACACATTGCCCAATGTTTGGCTGTGTTTCAACATCTCTTTTGAGTTGCTGCTGGGTAGAGTCTCTCAGAAGACAACTCTGATAGGCTCCTGTCTGCAAGCTTAGGGTATTGGTCATAGTATCAGGGTAGTTTATTGAGAGTTTTGTATTTATGTTTATAATGCACATTTTTCTGTAATTCTATTTTTTTGGACCTTTATGTGGCTTTGTTATCAGGACAACTTCTGTCACCTCATAAAGTGAATTTGGCAATGTCCCTTTTGTCCCTATTGTCTGGAATATTGACATTAACTTTTGTTTTGAAAGTCTGGTAAAGTACCATCTGGCCCTG
>REGO01000262.1:395831-413002 GCA_010120015.1 Rhombomys opimus
AAGAGAAGAGAAGAGAAGAGAAGAGAAGAGAAGAGAAGAGAAGAGAAGAGAAGAGAAGAGAAGAGAAGAGAAGAGAAGAGAAGAGAAGAGAAGAGGTCACAGAAGATAAGTACCTTAGATGCCAATGACCCTATAGTTTCAGTCCTTTTTGCCTGAGACCCAACACCATTTCTGGCCCTAAGGAGAAATGAAATATCCTACCACTGATTCTCCACTTTTGTTTAATGTAGCTCAAACAGATTGATCTTACTTCTAGTCAAAAGAACCACTTCTAAGATAAGTAGTCACTAAATTCTGCATTTGTGGATGGGCCTTTGTACCCAGGCCAAATTAAATACATGCTTGTATACTCTAGGTATGAGGCTTTTAAGAAAGTTTGAAATGAGATGAAAAAAAATTTAATATAATTTTTATTTTTTATATTAATTACAGGTTATTTACTTTGTATCCCAGCTGTAACCCCCTCCTTCATTCCCTCCCAATCCCACCCTCCTTCCCTCATCTCCTCCCTGCCCCTCTTCTAAGTCCACTGATAGGGGATATCTTCCTCCCCTTCCACCTGACCCTAGTTTATCAGGTCTTATCAGGACTGGCTGCCATGTCCTCCTCTGTGACCTAGCAAGGTTGTTCCTCCCTTTGGGGGGGGGGGGAATCAAAGAGTTCACCACTGAGTTCAGGTCAGAGACAGTCCCTGTTCCCCTTACTAGGGTGTTGGGTACCCTACAGGACCACCGTAGCCTCTGCAAAGTTTCTCAAGTGACCTCTGGCAACTTTGAAAGATTCCTGTAGACTGACTGCATGAAAGTCATAAAACCAAAAGAAAATTGAAAGCCAGAGGCATCAGTTTGTTCGCTAGACAGAATATTTCTCCATGAATTCCAGGAAGTTCTGTTGAACTGTAACTGCCTGTAGCATCCCTCTGAGTGTCCAAGGGAATGGAATGAGATGAGTGAACTCACGGGCATGATCTGCAACACACTGGGGCCTGGATGAGTTTTTTGAAACATATCTTTAGCCATTGGTTATAGCCTTTGATTTTTTGCTCTGTTTTGTTTTTTAAATCACAGCATATGCCCTACTACAAGGAAAAAATTCTAAACTAACACACAGCATTAATTAAATTAATTTCAGCATAGCCAAAGAAAACACAATTAGCATAAGGGCTAACCTTATTAACATATACATGGAGAAATGAGTGATCCTCTTTCATTCTCAGAACTAATAACAGGGTTATATAACACTGCTGCACAAAATAAAATATTCTCAAATTACCTGCACATCTTATGATTAAACAAACATTATTTTGTTTTCTCAAACTACATAATACAACATTTGGTAGAAAAATAAGTAAAATTATTCAGAAGACAGAGATGAAAGGTTATATTTTTCAACATGAAAAACATACTAAAATACTGAAAGAACTGTCAAAATAAATAAATGAAAATTCAGACATGGTGTAACTTTGTAATTAAATCCCTCTTAAAATAATCAGATTACATTAATCTTACACTGGGATGTTTAGACTTAACTATTTTTATCTTTATAAAATCTAAACTGACTCTAAAACTTCCAAACATTATTGTGCAACTTGGTAATGAATCTCCTTCATTTGGATTAATCTCTATGATCTATACCCTTAGATTTTACTTAAGAAAAGTATATTAATTCATGCCAACATTTTCAGTTTTTGCCACAACCAAATGACATATATAAAGTTATGTTTATTCCAACAGCACAACTTTGAGGAAAGATTGAACTGTGAATATGCAAACGGCTCTTTGATATTGAGATGCCCAACAGCACAACTTTGAGGAAAGATTGAACTGTGAATATGCAAACGGTTCTTTGATATTGAGATGCCCAATCTCTGAAACTTACAATATGTAAAGACATTGCACTTTGAACACAATAAGCCCTTCCTTGCCTAGCCTCCCAGAACAAAGGTGGATGGCATAAGATTCACTTCAATAAGGAGTCTATGGCAGTGTGAAAGTAGTTATAGATTATAAGGTACTAATATTGGGGGAGGGGAGGCTATAATGACACCATAGACACATTTAAAGTAATACTGAAAACTGATTTTAAAAATATTGGGCTTCTAGGTCAATAATAGAAGAAACTGGATTTAAGCACAGAGCCCCAGTAAAGTTCCCATCACCCAAACCAGAACATTTGTAAAGCAATACTAAGACTTTTGAGATGCCCTCCTTGTTTTGTTGGCTTTTTATTTTGTATTTTCAGGACAGGCTCACCTCAGTATCCTCCCATCAAGGTTGTCTGAGTCACTGGGGTTAGTACATGTCCACACAAACGTCCCCATTCCTGAGTTGCTGCATTACCTTGAATGTGAGCAATGTGGTCAGGATAAACTGAATTGTATGAGGTTCAGTACACTGCCAATGCAAAGTTGTCATACTGACAGTATTCCTGAGCTCACTGTCAACCTTCATGTGGCCTTGTTCTGGCTGGCAAGTCTGGATGTCCTAGAAACCCTATACCACAGAGCCACAAAGTTCTTGAACCACTTAGTCTGTGTCTATACGTTATCTGAGAACAGGTCATTTGCTAGGCAAAAGGCTCTAAAAAAAAAAGCCTGTAAAGCCTGAAGCAGCATTTCACAGGTTACTACCACGAACCCATTGTTATATCAATTTATCTGTGAAACAGTAAGCAAATGTGTTGTCAATTTCTGCTGATGAGGAACACAGAAATAAAAACAAGAATCTTACGTGTCTTTGTCATTTGGATTATACAGTAAGTAGAACATGTCCTTTCTCAATATATTTATACCTTCCTTTAGTCTAATTCGTGAGACATTCTTTCCAGTCCTAGAGTACAGCTGAAGCCATACTTCACAGAAGTTCACACATGTCTCCAGTGAGAGACATCAACTCGAATCAACTCTTTAATTCTATCCTCGATCTGAATGAGGAAACGTGAGTCTTTGAGTTGTCCAGTTAGTGTTGGCTTTTTAACAAGAATTGAGCAAGTGAAGTCAGCCCCATGTGTGTACCTTGGTAAATGTTTATGACAAATGAGATAATACAACATTTACTTGAACTACCAAGTTCATCAACTATTCATTTTTCCTTGAGAAAGTGAATGCATCATCTTGGCCTGACTCTGATGCCTCTTTAAGATCTAGGATATTAAATGGCAGGACCCTAAAATGTCTTATTAACTCAGGCAAGGTGTATATTAGAGTTAAGTGAGTTCTGCTCTAGTTCTATACTAACTACTGCCTGTTGGAGATAAGTCTATTGGCTAAGTGACTTCATACCATTCACTAAAGAATGTAAAATATCCTCCTGTAGAATGATATTGAGGATCTGAACCAAGTAGCATTTAAATTATAAATATATATATTAAATTATAAATGCCAATTTTGTGATTAGTACTATGAAAATAGAATTTTTGATTATTAGAAACTGATATGCTATAATTTATTTAAAAAGTATTGGCCATGTCCTCGTTAGCTCCGTTGTTAGGATTCCTCACCCACTTTTAACTGGATTTCCTGAAGACGCAGATTTTCAGATGATTGTATGGGTAGGAAAGCAGCCTATATTAGAATAGAGCAGAGAGCAAGGCACAGCAGCACACGCTTGTAATCACTGTGCTCAGGGAGGCAGAGGCAGGTGGATTTCTGTGAGTTCAAAATCAGCCTGGTATACACAGCGAGCCCAAGACAGCCAAGGCTACACAGAGAAACTCTGTCTCGAAACCCCTCCCCAAATAATAATGAATCAGTGATTCTCAAAGAGGAGCATGTATAAGAAACATTTGCATGATGTACTCCAATTATTGAATTGTTGAATCTGAGTTTTTCTAACGGGTCTTGAGTACAACCTAAAAATGTAGATTTGTAAGTTTCCAGAGACCACACTTAGAAAATAGCTAAGACAGAGGTTACAACCGAGAGAGGAGAGAAGAATATTTCATAATAGAGTTTAGGTATCCAGCCTGAAACACAGAGGGAGACTGGGCTTGGAGTCAGGTTTTGAAACTTCAAAGCCCATCTTCAGTGACACATGTCTTCCAACAAGGCTATACCTCCCAATCTTTCCCAAACAGTTTAACTGGTGACTAAATATTCAAATATATGGGGGCCATGCTCATTCAAATAACCACAAACACATTAACAAAAATTAACTCATTATTAAGTCAGGTTCATCCTGGAGATTCGGGGATGGTTCAACATACATAAATCGGAAAATATAATTCACCAAACAAATAGAATCAAAGACAAAACCACATGATCACCCTGTTAGATACAATAAAGGCCTTTGACAAAATCTAACAGCCCTTAACAATAAAAGTCATAGGATATGCAGAACACAGCTAACATAATAAAGGCAATACAAGGCCACAGCCAGCATCATCTTAAATGGTGAAACACTCAAAGAATTTCCACTAAAATCAAGAACAAGACAAGAATATCCACTAGCCTCTCCCTGTACCTCCAAAAAATATAATACTTCAAGTCTTAACTAGAGCAATAAGATGAGTGAAATAAATAAAGCAATACAAATAGTAAAGGAAAAAGTGAAAATACTTTCATTTGCAAGTAATATAATTCTATAGATAAAAGAGTCCCCTCCCCCCCAAAAAAACACATTGAAAAAAGTAGCAGCATACAAATTCAGCACTCAAAAATCAGTAATCTTCATCTGTACCCAAAACAAGCTAACTGAAAAAGAAATTAGGGGGAAAAAATCCATTAAAAATAGTCTCAAAAAATCTTGGAAAGAAAAAGAAAAAGAAGGAAAGGAAAGGAAAAAAAAAACAAAACAAAACAAAGAATGAAAGTCCTAAACAATGAAACCTTTAAAATAGAAAAAAAAAATGAAAAAGAGACTAGAACATGGAAATTTTCCCCATGCTTAGGGATTTTAGAACTAAAATAGCCATCTTACCCAAAGCAATCGATAGATCTAATATAATCCCTGCCAAAATTCCAAAAACAATTCTTCACAGAAATAAAAAAATAGAACCTTAAATTAGTGTGGAAACATGAAAGGCCTTAAATATACAAAACACCACAAAAATACTACATTTCAGAGATATAGTAATAAAACGAAATTATGAAATTCACAGGTAAACGGCTTGAACTAAGAACAAGCATTCTGAGTAAGTGACCTGGACCCAGGAAGATGGACATCACATGTTCTTCCATTTGTGTATCTTAGCTTTGAATATTTACATATATGGGTCTCATTTGAAATACCCACAAAGGTCAGGAAATTTCAAAGGAGCCACGGGGAGAGACTTTGAAAAGGGGGAAGACAGAGCATAGTGATATAAAGAGAAAAGGGGAGATAACGGAACAAAAAGTGTTACACGCATGGAGGCTGGAGAGCTGTGTAAGGAAGGGACTTTGGGGAGGGTTAAGTAACACAGAAGACCTTCTGGAAAAATCACATGAAAAACTACTGCTGCCAAAGCTTCCTGAAATAGAAACACATACATGTACTTTAACAGCTTAAACGGTACTATGGACAACAAAGCCCCCATTAGATACTGCAGGCGGATAAATAAAAACCCTAATGCCAGGAATGGGTTACCTTAGTAGAAGCTGTTGTCTAGTAATGTCCCATAGACCTCCAAACATTACAGGTTATCTCCAAGCTCTTTGGTTCCCTTGAGGACTTGACAGTGAGACTGCGTTCCTGAAGACACTACCTATTTGAGTCGTAAAGCATGGATGGATCAAGCTGGTTTTGTCTTAGGAGACTCATTCCTCTCAGCTAGCTTTCATAATGCTAGAACATAGAAAGTTTCATTTATTTGTTTATTTATAGAACAAACAGTTTGCCCAGTTTGTGTGAAATATATTGCACTGTCCCCGGGGGCCTTTACAATAAAAGTCATAAGATATGCAGAACTATCTATAGTTTTATAGATAGTTATGAGCTTTGTGAATTTTGCCTATTAAATATATACGGTAATTATAATGTTCTGCTCCAGTAAATTTTATGTGACCACATGTATTATCCTTAATCTTATGATGTGAGGTGAACAATGCCTTTGAGATGAAAAGTACTGAGGGGAATAACTAAGTCCTGTTATGTACCCTGCCCATAGCTTTGCAACATGTGGCCCAAAGGCAAAACCGGTGTCTTTCTTTCTCTTTCGTTACAACTTCAGAGATAAAATATCTGTTCTTGACATCCATTATAGCACCCTCAGAATAATTTTTGCTCTCTGTCTTAATCAAGAATTTTTTATCTTTTTAAAATTACTTCAATACTTCATTCATATACTAAAATAACAAATACCAGAGAATGCCAGGAACTACTCTAAAATCTTCCTTATAATTTTCTACAGATCATTAGACAAATACGCATCCTGGGTTTTCCAGGCTTGTGTAATCAAGAAAAATAATAAAGGAAATGATTTATCCATTATGCACTGTGAAGACTAGCTTCTTTGATGAGTCTGTGTAACAGTTTTAGAAAACAGCCAAGAGTAATGGACAAGTTCTTTTAAGAAAACTCTAAAGGAGATGAAATTGCCGTCTTTAAATACAGTCCCCATATAAGAAGACTCTCAAATGGAAATGTCTCACTGTAAGGGGGAAATGTTTTATAATTCATAACAAAGTTTTGGTTGACATATAACATCGATGGCCACTCAGATCGGCTTGAGAGTAGAGAATTTGTTGGCTCATGAAATTGGAGGGGTAGAGAGAAGAAAGTTCCCAGAGTTGGTTTAAGCACATGGCTTCTCACTCCTTTTGTGTTCTATCAACTGGGCCTTCCTGTGTGTTGGTCATTCCCAGGAAGAAGGAACAGTGCTCCGGGTGTTATATCTAGAACGTAGAGCAGAGGAGAAGAAAGCCCCTCTCCCAGGGCCTCTCTCTCTTTTAGGTCAAAGTTAAGCTACTTCCAAGAAGCCTCTGAAACTTCTGCTGTTTGTCTTGGCCTAAGCTGAACCATGTGCTTGATCATGCATCTCTTTATTTATGCATTTATTTTTTATTCAGAAAATATATTCTCTGAATTTTCAAGCTTTCCCTTTTGGAATTACTGACTTGTAGAAAATACTGTCCTTTGAACAATTTAGTCCACCCACAGTGCCAAAAGAAGAATTGAATTCCCCTGAGTTCCTGTGTTAGGAAGACAAGGCCTAAATTTCTGCTTGGACACCAAGTACGGCAATAAACGGAACTGAGGTCGAAATGCAAACATCCTCTACAGAAAACTTCATACCCACAGCGATGCCTCCAGTGTAAGGACAGCAGAAGCCCCTTTGGACATCCTGGGACTACCTTTGCCATTCTCCATCATTCCATTGTGAATGAGTTCACATTTGAGTTTACGTACCCTAGATTTAAAGTGTCTATGTTCTCCAGGGCAACTGTACTCATGTTGAGAGTCAGTGGTCCCTTTGACAACTAAGGACATGGGAGTTGCAGATGGAATCCCACCCTCTTTTGAGTAGGGGTACTATTTATAACATAAAAGCATTTATCTACTTATGGCAACACTAATGCTACCTGGCAGGAAAACCAGACAGGATTATATACTGCTTTAAGGATTCAGGGAAATCCTTTGGTAAGTTTCCTGAGGAATAACATATATCAGCCTTAGGCTTGGGAGATGATTCAGTAGGTAGAGGTACCTGCCACCAATCCTGACGGCACAAGTTTAACACCTAGAACCCAAACAAGGAAAAGAAATGACTCTCACAAGACATTCTCTAACCATACGCACACCATGGCACATGCCACATGCACACACATGCGCACACACACAAACAATGAATGAATGAATGAATGAATGAATGAATGAATGAATGAATGATTAAATAAATAAACTTACCAGTTATCTTTTCAAATGGCTTTTTAGTGACATGTCTCTATTCCTAAAAGTTCCCCCTGAACAGCCATAAATCTGTTCACAATTTATACTTTCAGGCTGTCTACAATTGGGTATTGTTTGTTTTCCTATAGTTCTTTTGTATAGGATTAGCTATCACACCCTTGAAGTAAATATTTCCCTAAAAAACTGATCTGTGGTCTGAATTATCAAGTGTTTTATAAGCATTATAAGCATTGGTAATTCCATTACACGAGGTGCTTTTTCTGAAAGTTTTGGCTTTACATGAATTGAGAACGTATTCAGAGGCATGAGTTATTTCATTCGGGATCATATTTTTATAAATGTAAGAATTAGAACACCATGCCATTTATGTTTCATTATACTAAGTGGGGTCACCCAGGCCAAGAAGACAAACGTTGCTCTCTCTCACATTCTCTCTCAAATGTCCCTTCTAGCTCTGAATTATTAGAAGTCTGTGCCTAATTTTGAGTGAGTGTGGTATCTGCCGACTCCAGGAAAAAAGAAAGGAGTCATGGGAGGGAAGGGCGACTGTAAACAGTAAAATGCCATAGTCAGTGAGGCTTCATTTACAATAGGTAATGGTTAATGTAGAAAATTATAACTGATCCAAGTGCTGAGAAAACTGCCTTTTGAATGCTCAGCCATAAATAGTACAGCTACATAACCCCATCTAAAGCCCAGTGAGCAAAATGGAAGAAGGGGCAAGACTCTAAGAACCACAGGCTGGAGACAAAAGCTATGAAACACTGTCTTCTGGGTGTGACACAGCTATTGTAATCAGAACACACAGCAGCTGTGGATACCTGTGTAATACTTGCGCAAAAGAAAAAGAAAAACCATGAAAGGAGGAGATGACCTAGTTGTGAAGGTGAAGGGGTCCTCAGGAGTGGAAGGGGGATAAGAAAGAAGAATGGGGAAAATATAATCAAAATATATTGTACAAATGTATGAAACATTTTTAAGAAAAGCATACTAAATATATTTTCTTATTCAACAATATTCACCAAAAATTCTAATCAGAATATTGCAATTGATTATGCAAATAGAAACAAATTGAGAGAAATAGAGTAGCTATTGATGTCTCTTTTCTCCCATTTAGTCAATCCCTAAATGTGAGAAATCATTGCTTAATTTCAGGTGTGTTTTTTCTCATGTCTGAGTACTTTCAGAATATATAAATATATTTACATAAATATATAAATATAAAGACAGATGTATTCAAGGAATATACACAATCCCTGGGTTTTACTGTCATCTAATACAATTGTTGGTAAGTTGTCTTGGATCTCCTTATTCAGCATAGTGTTTGTGGCAAGGTCTAACTAATCAGTCATCGTTTTCAGATGTTTTAGCCATATGAAGGAAAGTGGTATTTTACCCACGTAGCTGACAAAAGAAAAGCTCTGGTTAATAACTACATTAGCCTTTAGCACCAAGCAGACGTGAGATGTGATTGGATCAAGAGTAAGATGTGGAGAGTTACTAAGCTTGACATTTTAAAAATAGCATTTATGAGTCAAGAGAAACAAAGTATACTAAAAAAAAGAAAGTAATGAAATCCATTACTTTGTATACTAATTTTAAAGCAAATGAAAATAACTTTTGCTAAAACACATTACAGAATAGCCATTAAGAGAAAAAGGAGGTTTTGCAATAGAAGTTCATAGCTATGCCTGTAGAAACCATAGAAAATGCAGGAATTTTTTTTTCAAGAAAAGTAATAAACTATAAATATGGTCTCTCATGTCTAAACATGCACAGTGATACATAAGATTGTGATAATAGCCTTTATCTCACTTCGAATAACAATTTGTTCTTTGGTTTCTCATTTTTTAAATTTTTCTGAATGTTACAAAACAGCATACATTAACTTCTATAAAAATGCAATTTTGTTTTCAATTTTAGATATAATTAAGAACTCTTAAACAGCAGAAGACACAAAGTTATTTAAATGAAGTCATTAGAAACTCAATCACGTACTGTTTATCTCCCTCCTAACCTAATTCCCTCTTTCGATTATCACAAACATTCGGGGGCTTTTGCCTCACTACCAAGATAATGGTTTTGATAAAGTCTATAGCATGCAGCTGTTTCCATCTGATCCCGTTTATACTTCCATTAAAACACTACTGTTTAGTTTCAAGCAGACTTTTACTTGTGAAGATGTATTTGTTCTTTACCTGCTGATTTGTTGTTGCTGTTGTTGTTTGGGTTTGTTGTTGTTTCCAGAGGGTTAACATTCTCTGAATGAACTGATTCTGCCCTTTCCCAGACAAACACAGTCCTTTTCCTCCAGATGCCCCCCTCAGCGGGAGGAGCCTTTATGACTGGGAGGACATGCTGGCCCAAGACCCTTCAGCTTTGGGTCCTCTAGAGGTCTCAGTTTTCACACAGTCTTACTTTCATTTCTGCTAGGAGGCCAAGGACCACAGATGCAACTCCAGCATCTGGCACCTGCTTCTAAACTGTAAAATGCCCTTGGTGAATCCACGCCTAGTGCTATTGCTGAGGTGGGGGTGGGAAACAAGAAATGCTTTACATATTTTTCTAGTTAAATAAAACATCACTTATATTTCATATCTTTTTTTCATTCACGCTTTTTAATTAGTTGTTACAAACTGTATCAGTAGTACCACTTGTTTTCATGTGTCTGACAAGACGGAACAGCTTATCTCTGTGAAGCCAAATTGCACCTTGAAACACATAGCCCACTTGAGCCAGGTGTTTGTCTAAGCACACTGATATCTAGAACGCTCCTTCTATGCATTTTTTTTTTGGCTTATCCTGCTTTGGGTCTTTAAAAAGAATACTACATTCATAACAGATACTACTCACCTTTTTTTCTGTGAGTCACTGTGGCCAACAATCTAAAAAGATGGTGATAACAACACACTGGTAGGCACTTGGTCACGAGATTAGACGGCTTGAGAATTGTGGATCTTGAAGCTGGCGTGCAAAGAGAACAAAATCTTGGAGGTATTATGCTCTGAGCATTGGAAACTTGACCCAGCTCTAGACGGTCAGAATCACACTGCATTGTTAAAGCTCTATTTGCTGTGTGAGTGACCTTGTGTCATAGTTACTGTTCTATTGCTGAGAAGAGACACCATGACCAAAGAAACGCTTATAAAAGAGAGCAATCAATTGGAGGTTTGCTTAAAATTTCAGAGGAATACTCCATTATCATCATGGCAAGAAGCATGGTGGCAGGCAGGCATGGGGCCGAGAACTTACGTTCTGATCCTTGGCAGACAGGCACAGGGAGGCAGTGGGCCTGGCTTTGGCTTTTGAAATCTCAAACCTGACCCCCAGTGTCATACTTCTTCCAAGTCCACACTAACTAAGGCCCCAAGGACTCAAACGTAGGAGCCTATAGGGGCCATTCTCATTCAAGCCGCCACCCCTTGTGATTCTTTTCATGTTTAAGGTACTTTTGCCCTTAAAACAAATCTGATTTTATTTTCTTCCTCTTCTTCTCCTCCTCCTCCACCTCCTCCTTCTTCCTCATATTTCTGTCTTACAAGACCATTTACAAATTAAAAGTGAACTCACCGAATTAGCTGACCGAACTCACTTGCCCATCTACATTACATTATCCTTTTCATATGCTCAACTGATGTTTCATTAAAAAGGTTTATGCTTTATAACTACCTAAACTCTCAATGAATCCCTATGCATGATGGTCTTGGAGCCCAGAAAGTAATAACAATCTACTAATATGGTACTTTTGATGGTACTTTTGAACACTTTGCTATAGATCAAAAATCCCTGACCCCAAGTTAAAAATCTCTCACCCCAAGTTTAAGAAGTAAGCCTGTAATTTCCTTCTTTACACTCAGAGCAAACTTCATGAAGAACAGCCTTCAAGCCTCACTGTCTTTCTCAGAAAAGAAGACTGAAGAACATAACTAGGATGGCAGGGGCTTCAGTGCAAAATAATATCTGTCCCTGGGGCTCAGCCAAATCCCAAAAAGAATGCCTCCAAGGCCATTCTGGAAAGGATCATATAAGCCATCAAAGCTGGTGAGAATCTCCATTTTCACCCTACCCATTTGAAGGGGAGCACATAAGTTTCCACCTAAATGGATGCATAACCACATTGCCCTAAATTTCCTCCACATTGTATGCACTGTGTCAACTTGATACAAGTTAGAGTAATCAAAGAGGAAGAACCCTCAGTCGAGAAAATGTCTCCATGACATCAAGCTCTGTGAGACATTTTCTCAATTAGTTATTCACAAGGGAGGGCCCAGCTCATGGTGGGTGGTGCCATCCCCAGGCTGGTGGTCCTGGGTTTTATAAGAAAGCAGGCTGAGCAAGCCATTGGAATCAAATTAGTAAGCAACACCCCTCCATGGCCTCTGAATCAGCTCCTGCCTCCTGTTTCCAGCCCTGCTTGAGTTCCTGTCCTGGCTTGCTCCAGTGATGGAAATATAAGCCAAATAAATCATTTCCTCCCCAACTTGCTTTTTGGTCATGGTGTTTTGTCAAAGCAATAGAAAACCTGACTAAGACATTGTGGTTCTCTCCTTTCTGTGTGTTGATAAATTTTGTCTGCTGTTTGTTTGTTTGTTTGTTTGTTTTGTTGCCTATTCAGTCAAAGTCAATGTATTCCAGAGACTCTCTAGAGAACAGAGGAGAAATTTCAGTTTATCCCAGTGCAAGAAACAGTCTATCCTTATCCTCACGTGCCATGTGGACCCCTTGGCTCTTATCATAACATTGAGAAAGATAAGTAACAGCAAGCCATGACCAGCACAGAAGTCACATCACTGAATTGTCTCACCTACTTGTAGATCCCAAGTATTAGGGCAAACATTTCCTTGTTCCTACTACCTCAGCCCTCAGCCTTTATATAACCAATTACACAAAAGCATTCAGAAAGCCCTTCATCCCCGAGTATCTGAACTTCTGTCCCTTGAGCCTGTTTTGACACACACAACTCTCACCCCACATATACCCTTCAAATTTCAGGAAGGGTATACCCACAGAGCCTTTCATTCAATAAGAAATAGCACCAGGTAGCATTGGCTTCTTCAGGGATGAATTCCTCCAAGATAAATAAATACGTCCTTGTAATTATTCAAAGTAATACAAATTGTTAATTAATCGAATCTATTGTCTCTGATTCTCTTGCACCATATCTTATCCAAGGAAAGAAACAAAAGAAAAGGAAATCAACAGAGTTGGTAAGAAAACCTCACAGGACAACAGAATGCCAGCCAAAAAGTACCTCTACCCCAGCTCATTGTAAAAACTTCACCCTGATAACTAAAATGTCCCTCACAGAATTTAGCAGAATGACAAACATCTCTCATATTTCACGGCCTTGTCTTGGTAACAGAAATGAGTAAGTAGTAGCTACAAGGCCACTGGCAAACAACATAACTAGATAACGTTTAGTTCTCCCAGTCAGCATCATTTCTAGGTTATCACAGAGACACGGTGGTAGAGTGCGTGGCTCACAGCGAGTCTGCAAAGGCTATTCATTATTGTTATTGCTGTCGTTATTCACCTGTGAGAAGCAGGGTGCCGAGCTAGTCCAACTGGCTATTCTCAGGTGTACGGCAGATATTAGAAGTCCATCTTTCAGCCATACAGCGCTGAGAATTGGTTAAATCTTTCTCATCTTTGATGTTCTCATCCATAAAAGAAGAATAATAAACATTCCTGCCTGTTGCGGTTGTTTTAAGCACCTATTAGAATAATAGGCAGAGAGTGATGACTACAGTATTCCATGCTAGCTGCTATCAATAGTCATCATGGTGTGGAGAGAATGAATTTTGAAAAGAAGTCCCTTTTAATGCAGAACTCAGGGGTTTCATGTGTCCCATCACTCAGCTGTGTAACCATGGTGACGGCAGGTGCCTGCTGAATATGTAGGCTCACTTATCGAGACTGGCTTTGCTTCTGATTTTCTTGCCTCACATAAAAAATAAGCATGTTTTCTCTCCAACTCTGACATATCTTCTTGGTTAGGCCAGACAAATATTCCTTCCATTAGTGCATGTCCAGATCCCTTGAGTATAGACAAGCAGAGAACTATGACTCCTCACAGAAACTATGTCTCTTTCTTCTACAGTGAGGCTGCGGTTGCAGCATGTATTAAGTGTATATAGAAGTATATAGAAGTCTGCACCCAACCAATTGCAACCATCTCAGATACACTCAAGTCTAGCGTCCTCTGAATCATGATCAAACCTAGCTCTATGCTGGCCTTGGGCCAGTTACATCTCCAAATATCAGTTTTCTTCCTGATAGAAAGCTAACTGCAAATGAAAGTTCCTGACCTACAACCCTTGAGATAGGCTGTTCTGTGAAATGGCGGTTTGCTAAGATTTCGGGGAGTGGTGAATGAAGGCTTAACTGCTACATGTTGTAAGCACTGCAGCCAGAGTTCCCAGAAGTACACATGGTGAAACTTCAGCAGACAAATACAGAATTATTTGCAGTAAGTCTAAATGATGTGAATTATAAGCAGCTTCCCAGCAGGTAATTTCAAACAAGGTCAGATTCTGCTTCCAGATGGTTTTAAAAGCTAAAGTGAAACACTATTTTCAGTGAGTTTGGTTCTGTTTTGCGTTTAGGAGTGTGGGAGTGTAGGAGTAGACCTGGGAGGCAGGCATATTAATGCCTGTGTCAATGGTATTTTGAGAAACCCTTGGACAGGTGATCAAAGTCACATGTCCATGTTAGAGGCCATGATCTTTAAATTAGGAGTGTTTGCAGCCCAGGAACACTCACAGCTATAGAAACAAGTATGGCAAATTTTTTCCTATAAATAAATTCTCCCAAAACTGTCTTTTTCCATCTCTTTCTATGTTACTTCTTCTACATGTAATTATTTTTACTCTGTTTAAGTTGCTTGACTCTTCAACAAAATCACTCCCTTGTATTCTTCAAGCACCTTTGCCTTTCCTCCACCTGTTAAAAAGCTCAATTCGATTTAAATCCCATCTTCCATTTCTTTCTTTCTTCCTTTCTTCCTTCCTTCCTTCCTTTCTTTCTTTCTTTCTTTCTTTCTTTCTTTCTTTCTTTTTCTTTCTTTCTTTCTGTTTTCATCCACACAGCTGACCACTGCCAGTGTAAAAAAACACAGCCACACTGAAGGCCCCATGTTGAATTCATGACCTTGAACTCAGTCATACTCAGAAGTTTGCTGGTTATGTTATTCTAGTTTCTTCATTTCCTCAATCTGCTTTCCTTCAAGTCTCATCAAACCTATGCTATGACATCATTCTTTATCAGACAATAGAAACTGGGCTTGGAGAAAAGCTCTAAAAATCCCATACTACCCTATTACCCAGGGCGAGTGTAGGCATAAGTAATCTGTTCTACTTCAGAATAAAATGTAATGGCATGAAGCTTTCCCAGAACATTTACTTTCTACCTCTATTCTGCCATCATCCACTCTTTTTATTTTTAAATTTTTTTTTCATAATCCACTCTTAACGTGAATGACTCCTCAATCTTTCTGCTGGGATATCTCATGGGACTTTAAACTCAAGCTCATCAAAGCTAGAACCATCTTCCCCAGCACACAGCAAATCTGCCCCTCCCGTGGTCTTCTTCACCATAACAAGCAGCACCTTCATTTTTACAGTTGCTCAAGTTTTACAAAGTTACATTAATTAATTTCTCTCCCCAATATGCGTCGCAATCCATCGGCAAACTCTATCTGTTCTACCTTCCACACATGTTCAGACTATAAGTATTTGCTAGCAACTCAACTTACCACCCTAGTCTAAGACTGTCTCATGATGTTGCTATAGTTACCAAGGGCTTATGCCCTTCCTGCTTGCTTCTAAACAGTCATCAAAATGATGCTTTCAATGTGTCTTGAATCATAGTCTCTTTTGATCAACTCCTACAGAAAGAAAAAAATAAAAAGACAAAATTCCTGCACAGTCCAGAGTATCAAGACCCAAGACCCTCTCTGAGCCCTGCTGCTATGACTCTGTTTCCTACAGCTGCAGGCATACTTGTCTCTTTGGCATCTGTCAGTGAAATTTCTATTATCCCTGGAAACTCTGTTCTTAGGATCTCAATGTGTCTTGCTTACAGGTCTCCATCAAATCTCACTAGAGGCATGCCTTGACCTTCCTAGGTAATGGTGGCAGTCTCCCTCATGGAATCGCCTCGTTCCTATCTCTTGGATTTTTCCCACTACACTTCTCCCTCTCAAATGCAGTACTTTTTACTTATTTATTTGGCTATTGTATAAGTGTTAAAACATAAGGTTTTATAACATAGAGGGTGGTATTCAAGCAATTTTGCATAATTTTTCTACAAGTTCAAATGTATTGAATAAAATTTAAAGCATGAGCCATGTTGATTTTTTTTTTACTATGTATGAAATTATAAGACATTTTCTGTGTGGAAGACATACTAGGTACTCTCTCCTTTCCAAGCCTTAGCTTGTATTCATTGCCTTCTGGCAATAGGCTTCCTTATTGAATGTGTTTAAGGAGATTTTGTGTAATGCATTAAGCCACAAGACCTAGAAGGAACAGGAGCTCCACAAAGAGAGCAACAGAACCAAAATTCTGGGCTCACGGGTCTTTTCTGAGACTGATACTCCAACCAAGGACCATGCATGGAGATAACCTAGAACACCTGCATAGATGTAGCCCATGGCAGCTCAGTCACCAAGTCTCCTAGTGAGGGGAACAGGGACTGTCTCTGACATGAACTCAGTGGCTGGTTCTTTGATCACCTCCCCGTGAGGTGGGAGCAGCCTTGCAGGCCACAGAGGAGTACAATGCATCCAGTCCTGATGAGACCTGATAGGCTAGGGTCAGGTGGAAGGGGAGGAGGACCTCACCTATCAGTGGACTTGGAGAGGGGAATGGAAGGAGAAGAGGGAAGGAGGGTGGGACTGGGAGGGAATGAGGGAGGTGGCTACAGCTGGGATACAAAGTGAATGAACTGCTATTTATAAAATAAATTTAAAAAAAAGAATCATCCTTAATGACTGTCTAGTCCCTTTGCTCCTTCACAGTTAAAGATTAGCATGAGGCATAGATGGTGACATACTGCTTTAACATGCTTACAAAGCAAAGCAGTACATTTTCATTTGAGAAACAATTAGTTATCAGTAACATAGATCCAGTGAATTCTCTATTTATTCTCAACTCCTACCATTGAAGCACAATTGTGCCATACTTCTATCAGGGTGCAAATAAGTGCAGATACATCAGCATTGAAGAAAAACTGGCCACATTCTTTTTATTTATTCATATAAACAAACTCTCCTAAATGACCCCTAAAACAGAGCACTAAGGCAAAGTAAAAATAACTAATGTCCAAAGTTTTGATTCTTTTTTT
>REGO01000262.1:427859-452092 GCA_010120015.1 Rhombomys opimus
AACTAAAGAAGGGCTTTTCATTTCAATTTGAAGATATTTAAGTAAATCAAGTTTAAAACTTATGATCACGATAAATGCCAGATTTTGCTACCATACTATGTTAAACAACAACAACAACAACAACAACAAAGCCTAAACTATTGGCTCAGAATAAATAACCAGAGGCAAATTTAGGTGACTTAGGAGGTTGTATTGCTGTAGAATTTATCTTAGAGATTAGTGTAATGCTTCTGCTGTTGTTTGGTTTAGGAATTGATTTTGGCAACAGGTTCCGTCTCTGATGGGCTGTGTTTCTTGGGTGGTGAGCTAGCAGCCCCACCGGGTTTACAAAGCAATTAAGGATCAGGTTTTGGGGGGCAAGGTTCTCTTCTATAGTGAGGGAATTTTTGCCCCCCCCCCCCTGCATCCTGTTTTGGGTGGAGAAGGAACGATAGATCTTTAGAGTCAAGAATCAAATGACCTTCTTCAAGGGTCATTTGGAATTTTGGGCCAATGTAACAGTTCTTGCTGATGGATTTCCACACAGGGTTACCGGAGACTCAGTGTCTACGGTAAATAGAGTCTAGAGAAACACAAACCTGGACCTGTCTGCCAACTCGTTATTAATAGGTGTGTGGCCTGAACCCCTGACCTCCGTGGGGAAGGCTCCCTCTCTGTCCCTCTCTGTGTTCTCTGCGGCACTGTGGTGGCCATTGGCTTTGCCTTCCTTCTCCCATCCTGCCCAAGTCACCCCTGCTACAGCATCAAACCTTATTTATTTTGTTTTCCACATCTGTTCCTTGCTCAGTTGATACTACTTCCTGGCAGGATGAACCAGGGAAGGAAAATAAGCAGTGCATGGTGCTGGGACTACACGTGACGTTCTCTTCCTCTGGTGTCCCAAGGCACGTTTCCCCTACAGAGCTGCCTCTTAAGAGCATTGTAGGAACACTGCAGTCACACTGCCGTGACGCCTGGGAAGGAAAAACAAAGAAAGGAAACAACCAAAAAAAACAAAAAAATTAAAAAAAAGAATTCAAAATAAAGTCTATCCACCCAGTCCATAAGGGGAAAGCAGCACTCCAGAGAGCTTGCTGAAGCTGCACATACAAGCACATGTATAAATCATATTATGGAACACATTAAGGTCAAGACAAGAGATGAAAGAAAATGCTCTGCCAATGAGTATCTGCTGGGGGAAACCAAATTTATCACCACAGAGAGCAAATTACTGTTGCCGTAAACCTCAATGTTTCCTGAAATTCCCTGCTGCCATGACAGTATCAGAACCTGGAGGACTAAATTTTAGTGAGCCTTCATGTCCACAAACTCAGTTATCAGCTAAATTAGATAAATATTATAGCAACCTACATGTTTGCATGTGTGCATCGTGTGGTCAGTTCATAACCCCTGGAGGAGCTTAACCATAAAATCTGAAAAACTCTTACTTAGACTTTTTCTGAAAGAACTAACAGAAGTTCTTTAAACATATGCTAAGGATGATTTGAATCTTACGACGCAGCATTTTACTTTAAGCAAAAACCTAATAATCATAATAATCAAGTTATCAGCCCCGAGGAGGTTATACTGAATCTTTAAAATTTTTAATTATGTCATTGTTAGGCTGGGACAGTACCATTTCTCCTCTGCATCTCCTCTTAAAACTCCAGAAATGGGTTCACAGTTGTGAATGTGGAAAAAAAAAAAATGTGTATCGTTTCCACAAGTGCTAACTGTGAGCTGGGAGAAAATTAGTCCATTTGCAGGGACTGGAAAACCAGGGACTCGGTCCATTGTCAAGACAAGAACCAGCAGCTGCTTTGGATTCCATGTATTTCAAGGACAAATCATTCAATGACTCCTTTGACACCCAAAGTATGCCAATAATTCAATGTATTAGTTGGATGCAAATTTCATACAATAAGGTATGGAAAGCAAACTGTAATTGGAAGTGCCGGAGTGAATGGGGCTCTGTCCTTTGACAGAGCCCATTGTTGAACCGCAGCCTGAACCCCCGACCCTTCACTTTCCAGGGATACAATAGCCTTTGATATGAGGTGGTGGGAAAAAGACTTAGACACTCATTTCACATTCAGTTGCAATTCATCAGTTTGGCGGGGACTTTTAGCAGCTTTAATGACCACAGCAATTGATGGTTAAATCAATTTGTGCCGGTGACAGCATGGCTGGCCTCTAGACTGTAACAATCCAGGATTGCGCCAGGCAGAAAAGACTCTGTTATTCAGATGTGCGCGGTTCCTGCTCAGCTCGGAGGGAGAACAATGGAGCGGAGTCTCTCTCTCTCAGGGCAGGCTGGAGAAAGCTCACATTCGCTTGCACAGCCTGCACAATGTTGTGGCTCCTCCGTAAAGGGGTGCAGTGGATTTCATTCCCCTAAGTATTGTAGCAAGTGAAAATATACAGTAGAGGACAAGGATTTCTAACGTTCAACTATATCCTGAGAGATAGTAACAAACCAGAAAGAATTTAACCTTTGATCCCTTGATCGAACTGGGTGGTCCCACTCCTGCCCTTGCTGGGCACCCCTCCTCCACCACCCGTCAAAAAAAAAAAAAAAAAATAGAAAAGGGGGAAAGAAAAGCAACAGCAGCAATTATGACAGAGGAAGCTTATGTTTAGGAGGGAAAGGTGAGAAAACACCACCACGGTTATTTTCTGTCAAAAAGGAGGGAATATTGCTCCCTCTTCTGTTGCTCAGAGGTAATTCTTTTCCAAATAAGAATTTAAAAATACATGTGTTTACAATGAAAATGCGTGAATGTCAGAATAGTGGCATAGCCGGGGTGACCTGTTCAGCTCACTTAAAATAACAATGAAAATTAAGGAACAACTTTTTAAACTAAATCTGCCTTTCACATTTAGGAAATCGCAGACATAGCTGGGAGTTTTTAAACAGGGGAGAAGGACAAAACGTATTCCAACAATATTAATTTTTTTTGTTTTGTTTTTGGTACTAGAATCAGTGAATACAAGAATCGTGAATTAAGCCATAAATAATGCTTTTAAAATCTACAAAAACATGTGAAGCCTAAAACATACTTGTCAGTTCAAGCAATGCCAACATACCATTGACATACCTGAATACTAATGTCTGCCATAACTTTCCTCAGAAGTACTATAACAGACATGATGCCAGAGCCAATTATGAGTTTCCTGTTTTTAAACATGTGTTAACACTACATTATTTTTTTTTAAAACAAAGCTTTTATTTTATTTTTTCCAAGCAAAGAAACATAGTATACAACGTATTAAATTCTGGGCTGGAAAAACCTGGCTGCAAGGGTGGATTCTGTGACCCTGAGTTACCTTTTACGTCCTATTAAGAATCAGACCAAACGACACAATTTTATTTTAGAGCTATAGTGGAAAAAAAAAAAAGAGGGAAAGAATAGGGATAGGTCCATGGGAAATGAATGGCCCCAACACGAAGCTATGGTGTTGTGGGAAAAAAAATGTAAACAAGGTTTTCCAACAGATTTGTCTAAACATTGAAAGAATATTGAGTCTGTACAGAGGAGGTCTTGGCAGCGAGTCCAGGGCTGTGCTTGGTAACTGCGTAGGGGAGAGAAAAGGAGGAGAGTTTCCATGGCAACCGTGGTGCTGAGCATAAATGGAACAGGCGTGCATCTTCCCAAGGGAGGACTGAAGGGTGGAAAGTGGAAATGAGGGGGAAGGGCAGTTCAGCCCCTGTGAAGCTACTTTATGCTGAATAAGTGTTTTGTACAAACGTGTGACACGCTGCACATCTGTGTGTGCATCCTGAGACATCTGAGACCCTCTTAAGGACACTGCTGCTGTGATCTAAGACTGTTTTTGCGTGGAAATAGCTGTTTGTCTTTCCATTTCCCAGGGTGCACACAAACATGCCGAACTCATCTTGCTCTGAAGGTTATCTCCCTTCAAGGTAAAATAATGAGAGGTGACATGAGTAGAGCTTTTTGCAGATACTCTTATTCTTGGGAGTCATATGGAAACAAAACCATATTCTTCTCTTAGCTTCAAAGGCAGGAAGACGTGATTTCTCGCTACTTAGAATGTGAAACTGATTCACAACTCTGACATTGTTTCACCTCTCACAAGACAGCATGTTAGTTCAAGGAATAAGATGAAGTAAAAGTGAGCATGATCTACCTGGCTACCTTATCGTCACTAATATTTTCAGCTTGTTACAAATGCCTCAGCATAAAGATTAAATCAGGAGGTCATCAAGAAGAGGTGATGGGTGGAAGGCTAGTCCCTACTCGATGCTTTAAAGTCAGTCTACAGCCACCCCTTCCGGGAGAAGTGAGATTGTAGTACCAAGTGCCTCTCAGCACAAGAGTTACATGTGTGCCCAACGCTTTCATTAACCCAAGCTCTCAACTGCAATATACATTACCCTATGAACCTGTAGACAATTGTGACCTCCGCAGCAGAGCCCACCTACAGCAGATGCTTAATGCATGCTTGCTCATTACTCGGAGAGTCAGATGAATCATTTTCTAACAATATGTTGAGATAACCCATGAATGCACCAAAAAAAAGCATATTTATTGACTATCAGCAATCTATATAGACACCCTGCACATGTTGTCTTATTTAATGCTCACAGATTCCTAGACGTATCACTATTGTAATCCTCATCTTACAAGTGAAAATGAATAGCCCTAAAAGCTTAATGTATGTTAAATGTATACCTCTGAGGAAGCTGGAATTCAAACCCAGTCTCATCTAACTCACGTATCTTGTGACCTTTCAGCTTCCTCATATTTCTTTAAAGCAAAGAGTCCTTATCTTCATTGGAAGAACTGAAGTGCTGAGGATTCACTCGCCATACTAACTCTTCTCCTTGGGGTCCTTTAACAGATCAAAGGTCACATCTTATTTCCCATTGCTTCTGAGTTTTGGAAGCCAGTTAAAGACAGGGACTAAAATTAAAAGTTGAATTATCCAAGTATACAACTAAGATTTTGACGTACAGCAAGTGTTAAACCTCTACAACGTAGGAATGGATACAGAAACTGTGGTACATTTACACAATGGAATACTACTCAGCAATTAAAAATAAGGAAATCATGAAATTTGCAGGCAAATGGTGGGATCTAGAAAAGATCATCCTGAGTGAGGTAACCCAAAATCAGAAAGACACACGTGGTATATACTCACTTAGAAGGGGATATTAGACATATAATTCAGGATAAACATACTAAAATCTGTACACCTAAAGAAGCTAAGCAAGAAGGAGGGCCCTGGGTAAGCTGATCAATCCTCACTCAGAAAGACAAAAGGGATGGACATTGGAAGAAGGAGAAAACAGGAAATAGGACAGGAGCCTACCACAGAGGGCCTCTGAAAGACTCTACCCAGCAGTGTATCAAAGCAGATGCTGAGACTCATAACCAAACTTTGGACAGAGTACAGGGAATCTTAGAAAAGAAGGGGGAGATAGTAAGACCTGGAGAGGACAGGAGCTCCACAAAGAGAGCAACAGAACCAAAAAGATCTGGGCACAGGGGTCTTTTCTGAAACTGATACTCCAACCAAGGACCATTCATGGATATAACCTAGAACCCCTGCTCAGATGTAGTCCATGGCAGCTCAGTCTCCAAGCATGTCTTCCCTAGTAAGGGGAACAGGGACTGTCTCTGACATGAACTCAGTGGCTGGCTCTTTGGTCACCTCCCGCCACAGAGGAGGACAATGCAGCCAGTCCTGATGAGACCTGATAAGCTATGGTCAGAGGGAAGGGGAGGAGGACCTCCACTATCAGCAGACTTGGAGAGGAGAATGGGAGGAGATGAGGGAGGGAGATTGGGAGGGAATGAGGGAGGAGGCTACAGCTGGGATACAACATTTAAAAAATTGTAATTAATATAAAAATAAAATTTTAATTAAAAAAAAAAACTCTGCAAACATTTTCTGGCTATTATGAGCCAAACAGCAATGGAAATGAATGGGCAAGTTTCTTTTCAGTCAGATATATAGTCCATGATACAATCCTGGGAGTGCTATAGCTGGATAATGTGATAGATACAGTTCTGGTTGTCTGCAGAATCTCCACAGAGATTTCCGTAGTGGTTATACCAATTCACACTCTCACCAGCAGTGAGTAAGTGTCCATTCTCTCCCACATCCATGCAACATCTACTGTCATTTGGTTTTATGATTTGTTTGATTTCTTGTGTTTTGTTAACTTAGCCGTTCTGGCTGGGGCAAAATTAAATCTCAGTGTAGTTTTAATTTGTTCTTCCTGATGGATGGTGATGTTAAGTGATTTTTTTTTATTTTTAAAAAAAATCAGATAAATTTGTTTTATATTTTCTTTTTATGTATATGAGTGTCTTGCCTACATATATGTCCATGCATCCAATGTCTGGGGAGATCAGAAGAGAGCACTAGACCCTCTGGAACTGGAGTTATGAGGTTGTGAACCGTTGTGTGAGTGCTGAGAACCTAAACCAGGTCAACTGCAAGAGCAATAGGTGTTCTTAAACTCTGAGATGTCTCTCCAGCTCCAAACATTTCTTAAAATGTCTCTTATTTATATTTCAACTTTTGAGACCTCTGCTTATTTCCATTCTGTATTTTTACTAAGACTGTTTTCGTGATCATTTTTCTTTGCGGTTATTGTTCTTCTTTGTATATTCTAGATACCAGCCTTCTGCCAAATAGAAACAGCCTATATGTCCACCAGCTGGTACATGAACGATGAACATATGGCGCATTTACACAATGGTATATTATTCGGTAGTTAAGGAAAATAAAATCCACGAGGAAATGGGTGGAACTGGAAACAATCATTCTACATAAGGTAATCCAGACCCAGAAAGACAAATATCTTATGATTTCACTCATGTAAACATTAGCTTTGAATCTTTAGATATGCTTGTTTCGCTCTGAATAGTCACAGATGTTAGAAAACTAGTAAGGGCCATGGTGGGTAAAGGAGGAGTGGATCGTTCAAGAGAGGAGAGGTAGAACCCAGTGACATAAAGAGGGAAAGGGCAATGATGGGAAAGAAAGGATTAAGTGAGGTGGAGATAGAAAGAGTAGAGGAGGGAATGTAGAGAGGAATAAATAACACTAAAGACCTTTTGAAAAGCCAGAAGCCTAGTACTATAAGATATATACATTTATGCACGTAAAATTATTGTAAATGGACACACCCTGTAACATGAGGACAACACCCCCACTAGATACCACATGGTAGCACATAAAAACCCAGATGAGAAATGGGTTACATGATTTTGACTTGTTGGCCAATGGTGCTCCACAAACCTTCACACAATTACAAGCTGTCACCAGTGTTCTTGGGTACCCTTCAGGACTTTCCAGGAAGACAGTGTTGAGGAATCCTTACTAGCTAGCTTTCAGAGAATTGAAAAGTGTTATGTGTAATACCAGAGGAGAAAAACAATTATCTATTTCACCCAGCTATCTCATCATGAAAGCTACAGCAACATCTGGCTTAGCAAGGTGTGCTCATTAGCACATAATGACATGCATGTTTTGAAACTACCCATCGCTTTCTGATTACATCTAAGGCCTGCTCTTAAAGACAGAACCTTTACCTAGCGCTGATACCAGGGCCAAGAGCATGTGGCTAGACAGGTCATAGGTTATCCCTAGAAGACCACCAATTACCATTATTTTGGTAAATAGATATACAATGAAATGACTCCTAATACTTTATTGCTCTAGCCAAAGATCAGTGCATCACTCAAGCCTCATCAGAGAAGCTTCTCTTGCATTAGACAGAAAGACCCACAACTGGTCAGTGTAAAGAGAACAAGAGACCGGGAACACTTGGCCCCAAACTGAGTATCTATGAACTACCAGCAATTGTCAACGTGTGCCCAGGGCTCACAAAAGCTCAAGTCAGACAAAATCGCAGCATGATGAAGTGCAGGGAGGGACACGAAGTCCCACGACTAGCTGAAGTGCTATTGGGAAAAGCGCTGCTGGGAGAAGAGGAGCTGGATACTTTAATGATGTGACCACTTGTAAGTAGTCAATCCTGCTCCAGAGCAGACTCCAGTCTGAAGAGTAGCTGAACAGCACAACTTGGTCAGTGGGTGAGAGAACAGATAGCAAGGTGGAAGTGGATTTGAGAGTTGGGAAGTTGTAGTAGATATGATAAATTTCCTTGTATCAAATTCTCAAAAAGCCCCCCCCCACACACACACAGACATACCCTTCATCACCTGTGTCAGTTGGCAATGCTGGTCCCAAGTAGAGCAAGCCCTGCACTTCATCTGGGCAACAGAGTAGGGATACACTGTAACATGTTACAGATTTCATGATGAGATGTTTTCTATGCTTTTGGTTGGTTGTTTGTGTGTGTGTGTGTGTGTGTGTGTGTGTGTGTGTGTGTGTGTTATTGTATTTCAAGAAGAATTACAACACTTCCAAATTTCCAGTAACATTTTTAAAGGATTGTTCTCTCTTGATTTAAATGCTAAAATGTCCATTTATTACAAGCAGACAATAGTATGACAAGCATTGTCTGGTGCATTATCTCAAAACTGCTTACATCAGTTCCATGGTGTTGAATCTACCAGATCTCTGCTCTTTTCTGAGATGTAGTGGAGGATGATCTGGGGGAGAGAAGAGATAACAGGGAGAGACTAGGAAAGGGGGAGGAGGGGAAGCTGAAGTCAGTATATAAGAGAAGAATAAAATTAAAAATAAAAGTTTTCAACAAGCTAAATATTTGATCTGATTTTTTGAAGTAGAAATTTCAGCTTTCATATCAGTTTCTCTCCATAGTTCATGGTTTGTTTGTTTTTTTTTTAATCCAGCTAAAATAACCTCTTTCTACCTACATTTCTGATGTCTACTAACTTCCACATAAAATCCCACATTCACTGACAACTCTTGAATTGAATTACTTCTCTCCATTGCCAGCATCTTAGGGCATGTGACTGCTTACCGAGAGCCTACATTTTTACTACATCACTAACTTGGGCCACAATAATCATTTCCTATGGGATCAAGCACTCATAAGCAGAGATAGATGATAGATGGATGGATGGATGGATAGATAGATAGATAGATAGATAGATAGATAGATAGATAGATAGATAGATAGATGAGAGCAAGAGAGAGGGGGGAGAGGGATAGATCATAGAAGATAATGGATCACGATCTTAACCACTGTCTCATGACTGAAGGGCCTGCAGCAACTGTGATGCAAGGCCAGTTAATACACTGTTTTCAACATTCAGGTTATGAGTCCCCTCAGTCAATGTGCTGTTTCAGAAGCAATGCCCTTTGTTTACAGTTACTATTCTATATACCAAGAATTCAGAAAAACGGATCAAAGCTTCCATAGTATTTATTAAAACATAAAAAAAGCAAAAATTGTCAACAAATTACTAAAACCAGGAGTCATGGATGATTAAGCAAACCCAGGATGCCTCTGTGTAGGACTGGTAAATCTGTAGATGAAATTATGGAAATAACTAGAGTAGGAGAAGATAAAAATTGCTCCAAAATAAAAAGCATCTGAGAACTGGAGAATTGTTGAACCTGTGGTCAGTTCTTCTCAGTGCATTTTCTCTTGAAAGTATTAGGAAAACATGGGTCAGAGCCATGAAAGCTTTTACAGAGTTTTCAAGATGCACAAGGTCCTCTCTTATAAACCGATTGAAATTTTCCAGAATGAAAACTTAAATGATAATCTTCCAGTTCAGTTTTGACAATTTCCCTGCAGAGAACAAAATAAAATAACTAAGGCAACCTGAATAGGTGCAGGACATGCTACTATTGAGTGGTTTATGAAACAGCCAACAAAATTAATATGAAGGTGTGTGGGTTTATGTGTGTGTAATGTGTGTGTGTGAAAAAGAGTAAATGAATAGGATTTATAAATATACTACTGTTTCCTAGATCAGATTAGTGAAATTGTAAACTATGAAGACAGTTGCTGTTGTATTGTGTGATGATATGGTTTTGCTTTATGGTTCTACAAATGTCAGTTACACATACAGCGTGAGATATGTTTCTCTGTGTGTGGAATACATATGAGTCGGAAGTACTGGGTGTTCTGTTTGTCTCGGAAACTTTCCCCTAAAAAAGGTGTGACTTTAGGACATGATGGCTGCTTTGCAAACTGGATACTGACTGGCAAAGTTCACGTGGATCAATAAGGACAAATTTTCACATGTGTACAGCAACAGAATATGTTGCTACAGACGAAACTACTTGCAGACACAAATGAATCAACACACATTTTTATTTACAAATAATTATTGATAATGACCACAGTAGCTCTTATTGTTAATGTTGTACAGAAGGAAATAGAAAAGGTTGTGAACATGATTGAAATCCCTGAGTATGTCTCTTTGATACTCAGAGGAGATGTAGGTAGGGGGTAATTATAAAAAGTAACTGTGTTTTGAAAAAAAGACTATCTACTGTTGAAAGAAGAAATAAGATATTAAGCAACTCAAAGATATTGATATTGCTTATTTCTACTACAAGCGGTATCTTCAGTCTTCCATCTTGAATTACTTCACATTTATCATATGAACATTAAAAAGTCACTTTTGGGATCTAGAGAGATTGCTCAATATGTAGATAGGGAGCTTGCCATGAAAGTACAAGTTTTAAACCCCTGGAACTCGGATAACATTAGACATGGCAGTATACATCTGCAATTACAGGGCTTTTATAGCAAGATGGGACGGGGAGCTAGCACAATCCTGGAAGCTCCAGGGCCATCCTTGGTGAACGCAGGGGTCAACAAGAGAAGGTGTCTTCAAACAAGATGGGAGGTGAAGACCAACATTCAATGCTGTCCTCTGACCTCCACACATGCTTTATAAATGTACACACACACACACACACATACACACACACACACACACACACACACACACACACGATTGAGAGAGAAAGAGATGATTTAAGCCACATTTTAATGATAGAAATCATTTGGAAAAGACTGCAGTTTCTTACCAAAACAGACTGCTGTATTAACAGCTCACACTAAAAGTGTCACACTTGACCAATGCTTGATGACCTCTTCTCATAACAGAAGTTGTTATCATATTCTCAAGGTTTTTCTTTGCTGTTGTAGTCAGATAAAATAACATAAAATTTACCGTAAACAACAGCAACAAATCACTGTGTTAATTGCTTTAAAAATTCTGTTTAATAATCTGTAATATATATTATCCAATAGATCTTTAGAGTTTTCTCAACTTGGAAAACCAGAATTCTAAGACTCACCAAATACCACCTTTGCCTTACTTCCTCCTTCAGCTTTGTAAGGAAACACTTTGCTAAGCTATAAACTATACAATTTTTAAGCAAACGTTTCTAGATATCAGTTCCAGGATTTTATAAAGATCAAACTATATGAGTTCTGCTATGTCTTTCAGCTTTAAAGATATAAACCCTACAATTTCAAGCACAATACAAACCTCCGCTTCTACTGCTGCCTAGAAACAGAAGAAAGGGAAGTGAGTACATGCAGAGCCAGGTGGCATCTGTTCCTTTCTGGTTTTGCAATCTCAGACACAAACCAGAACCTTGCTCAGATTCTATCTCATCTTTGAAGTAGTGTTAATTATGTACATCACAGAGATTCTCTGAAAATTTAAAGAGACAGTACCCGTCTAGGGACTTGTTTGAGAACAGTGTCTGTGCCACTGGCTGTTTCAGGCATGGGCAGAGGCATTTTGTGGTCTGTGTCTGCTTGCAAGGCTGTCCTTCCATGTTTGAGTCCTCTAAGCCAGGTTCACTTGCAAGCTAACTTTCTGGCATACTTTGTTAGACAGAGGTACTGTTTGTTTGTGGGGAGGGGGGTTAAAGTGTTTCTTCAACCTTTTCCATCTCTTGGTCAGCATCTTATGTGATTCTAGTTCTATGCCAGATATCATTTATTTTTATGATCCTTAGTCATCAATCACCAGACAATCCTTAGTGTGGGGCTTTGCAAACAACTCCTCCCTGTGTCTCCCCGCTCTTTTGCAGAGTGGTCTTTTGAGTCTTTTTCCTCTGTTTATAATTTAATGACTCCTATTTCAGGAACCACTGAAGGGAAGATGAAGATTACAATCCAAATTGAATTAACCAGTAAGTGTACTTGGTCCAAATGATCAAGTTCCTCTACTTGGTTGAATACAAAATTCATTATGTTAAGATCACGACCTTATGTCATGAAAGCTTCAGTTTCTTAAAGGACTTCTGAGTTTATAAAATGAGTAACACGGAGAATATAAAATTTGGCAAGTGCAATGCACCACAGCTGGACTTGACAGCAAAGCCAGAGGGTGGGAGTCAAATGTACTGAACTACATAACACCAGACCAACCTCATTTTATGATCCCAGGTCCAGTTTTTCCACAGCTAATGGCTTGCATTATTAGAACACCCTCCCCCAAGTTTCTACAGGCATTGCTGTGTTGGAATGTTGAGGTCTCTGAAGCTAATCTTAACCACATTCTCCCCCTCTGTAGCTTACTGCAATAGTTCAGAGCAGATGCACACATTAAAAATAATGTTTACAAGAAATAAAACACACACTTTCAGCCTTTTTACTGAATAGAAATCCATTTCTTCTGCATTGTTTTATTATTTCTCAGAAATGTTCTGTCTTGAGCTATTAGTGAGTCATCTTACAAGATTCAAGCCTCTCAGAAACACCATGTTAGCAACTTCCCCTGATGGTCTCCCTTACCTCCTCTGCTTTCCTAAGGTAATGCCAGAGAGAGCATCATTATATATCTTTGCTTCTTCATTGATCAATGACGTACATTTATGCATAGGAAGATATATGTGTTTGCAATTAGATAGAGATAATAGCTGGAGAATTGATAGTATTGCAGTGTGCTTTAATACTCTCACATAAAACAATTGTCACTGTAAAAATAATTTCCATAATTCTAACAAACATTTATAAAATCTAACATTTTTCCGAGCACATGGCCTACATTGTTTCACATAGTATTCACAACAATATTGAGAGGCAGGAAGCATTGTTCCCACCACTTTACAGAGTTAAAGAAGTATTTATTTCATTGTGATGTGATCTGTGTGGACGCAATGTGTCAAACATTCTTTCCTGAAATAACTGAGAGGCATACAAACAAATTTGGTTTGCTTCCTTATGCATATTTCGCCTGCACATTCCCAGCTAATTGGTTACAGATGAACTTCCTGCATGGATAAAAAAAACCCATAAATGCCATGCTTCTATTGTGATATGGTATGATACGCTGTGTCTCCATCTTTTATATTCCAAGTTAAACACAGCTATTTGCCAACCTCAGGTTATTACCCAATTTTGCTGCTGGATGGACCAAGGCAGTGCATGCAGCAGTTGAGGGTCTCTGTAATAAATTATGAGTCAGATATAATTATCAAACTGGAATGCTTTCTGAGTGCACATTCTGAAAACAACACCAGGAAGGGCTTTTGTTAAGTATTTTGAAAGTTATGACTCTCAAATAGGCATGTTTAAAATCAGTGGATGCTGGAGGGTAAGAGATTTCTCAGAATTACCTAAATGACAAAAAAAAAAAGAATAATAATAATAAAGACTTGGTTTTATCGCCAGGATCACTCACTGTCAGGTCACTTTGTACCTTCTTAGACATTCTCCACTGTGTCTTTATCCAGCTTTGGAGAGGCCTACAGGACTTTTCTATGCTGATGAGTAAGAATACATTCATAGTTTGTAAACATCAGCATATGGCAAGTCACAATTCTTGGAACTTCAGTTCAAGGGGACCCAATGCCATCTTATGTATTTCCCAGGCACCTGCAAGCATTTGGTATACATACAGATAGGCAGGTGAGCACTTCTCTCTCTCTCTCTCTCTCTCTCTCTCTCTCTCTCTCTCTCTCTTTCTATCTATCTCTATCTCTCTCTCTCTCTCTCTCACACACACACACACACACACACAGAGAGAGAGAGAGACAAACACACAGCAAAACAAATCTTTGAAAAATACTTTACTAAGACTTCAACTCTAACTTAGTGAGTGATTAATATTACAACAGTGTTTAATAAGAAATGTAATATGCCAACAGAACAAAGAAGGATGAAATGAAAAGATGTGATCATGGGATATTCTTGTGTAGACCTGGGCTTATTTCAAACCTGTGAATATAAAACAAATTTAGGTAACTGCCATGTTCAAACTATTGCAGTTGTGAAGTAAGGTAAGATTTAACTTGAGGAAGACAGAAGAGCTTTAAGTTAAAACACTTTAAGTATTTAAGTATTTAAGTGTAAAAGCTTTAAGTGTAATCCAGGACTCCTTTAATCTCTAGGATATAGATGCCTTGAAGTGTCAAGCCTATTAGCCTTTTCTTTTCCTTTTAAAGAATAGTCTTGCACCTTGGTGTCATTTCTGATGTATTCAATGATGAATAAATAACCAAAGCTAAACAAGGTGGACTTGATAGTATGAGCTATAAGATGTGCATCCTAGATGACTGTAATTGTTTACTCTATTGGTGATATACCCGGCAACTCAGAGTGTTAGGCTCTGTGACCATGATGTATGGATATCCACAATCCTCCCTAAAATATGTGTGAATATATTGTATATTGCATCTTCAAAACTAGATTCTCCCTAACACTGAAGCAAGCCTACCAAGATAATTATTTCTCTTTCTCAACAGCTATAATTCTAAGTTAACATTTTAATAGTATACCAACATTTATTTTATTTTTTATAATTATTCTCCTTTTGACTTAGAAGATCAAGAAGGTTCCAGATTCTGTTCATTACGAATAAAGCTGCTATGAACATGGTTGAGCAAATGTCCTTGTTGTACAGTTAAGCGTCTTTCGGATATATGCCTAGGAGTCATATACCTGGGTCTTGAGGAAGCACTATTCCTATTTGTTTGAGAAAGTGCCAGATTGTTTTCCAAAGTGGCTGTACCAGTTTACATTTGTCATTTAGCTTTTCCCACCAACAATGGAGGAGTGTTCCCCTTTCTCCACATCCTCTTCAACATGTGTTGTCACTTGAGTTTTTTTTTTTTATCTTAGCCATTCTTATGGGTGTGAGATGAAATCTCAGGGTCATTTTGATTTGCATTTCCCTGATGACTAAGGATGCTGAGCATTTCTTTATGTGTTTCTCTGCTATTCAACATTCCTCTGTTGAGAATTCTCTGTTTAGCTCTGTACCCTATTTTTAAATTGTATTATTTGGTTTGTTGATGTTTAATTTTTTTCAGTTCTTTATATATTCCGGATATTAGCCCCCTGTCAGATGAAGGGTTAGAAACAACATAGTTGTCCCTCAAGCGATGAATGGATACAGAAATTGTGGTACATTTATACAATGGAATACTACTCAGCTATTAAAAACAAGGAAATGATGAAATTTGCAGGCAAATGGATGAAACTAGAAAAGATCATCCTGAGTGAGGTATCCCCAGAATCAGAGAGACATGCATGGTATATCCTTACTTATAAGTGGATATTAACCATATTATATAGGGTAAACATAGTAAAATCTACAAACCTGAAAAAGCTAAATGACAAGGAGGATCATAGGGAAGAAATTAATTCTCATTCAGACGGGAAAACAGAATAGACAGAAAGCCGCAAAAGAGAGGAAACAGGCTTGGAGCCTACCACAGATGTCTGCTAAAAAACTCCAACCAGCAGGGGATCGAAGCAGATGCAGAAACTCATAGCCAAACTTTGGACAGAGCACAAGGAGTCTTCCAGAAGAAGGGGCATATAAAATGACCTAGAGGGGAGAAGAGGACTTCCCTATCTGTGAACTTGGGAAGAGGGATAGGGGAGGGAGAGGGAAGGAGGATGGGACTGGTAGGAGATGAAGGATGGGGCTACAACTGGGATATAAAGTGAATGTATTGTAAATAATAATAATAATAATAAAAGACTTTAAAAGTATATACATTAATAAAGAGAATCTGGAAGTTTATAAATTTAGAGCTGTATGGCATTTAGATCACTTAAACCTAGTTCTTGTCCAGGATGCCCCTGCTAACAATTTCATCTCTAGAAAAAATTCCTTTGGATGAAGAAGAAAAAAAAAATCCACTTATAATGATTTAAACAACTCTCATTTCTGCAAGCAAATTTGAAATAGAGCAAAGAATATATTTTCATGAAAATATCTTAAAAAATGATAGAGTCTGCTTGTTTCTGGTGAAATAGTTTATAACATGGTTAGAGATTTATGAAAAATATAGTTACAGTGGAGGCAATATAGAAAGCTCTGCAGTATAACTATGTTATATGCCTTTA
The DNA here is from genome assembly GCA_010120015.1 of Rhombomys opimus. Classification (NCBI taxonomy): domain Eukaryota; kingdom Metazoa; phylum Chordata; class Mammalia; order Rodentia; family Muridae; genus Rhombomys; species Rhombomys opimus. Next base: position 444,091 of record REGO01000262.1, read on the forward strand.
AAATTTTTAATGGATAACATTCTCACTGCTGCATTTAACTACTCTGCTTCCAGTGGAAAGAAAAATAGAAAAAAAAATGCCTGAAACTGGTTGCTATGGCAGCAAGAGCAAAGAGTAAGTCTAAATCTTGTGTTAAGGCAATAAATTTAGCATCTACAGGAGAAGAAATGGGTTTCCTGTCTCACTCTGTATATCTGCCACAGGAAAGGAACACATGGTAGACGTTTTAGGATACTTTAGAATCCATCTAAGGTATGCAAAAATGGTAGAGGAAGCTCATCAGGTTGCCTCAAAAAAGTTTATCCCTTCTTCTTCAGTGTGTTTTCATCTCTATTTGCTACAGGCTCTGGGGGGGAAAAAAATCTTAGTATGAATCTAACCATTTGTATTTGGCAGGTCCCAAGGTGACAATGGCCGTCACTATTTTTCCTCCCAGTCTCCAGGTTGCTCTGAGTTCTGAAAGCCTTGTCGGGGAACATCTTCATAGGTCATTTCAATCATGCCTTGACCCTTGACAATTCTCTGGTTTTTATCCATGTCCATTTACATGGTCATCCTTCAGGGGGGCCTTCCGAAGCCTACTTTTTGGGTCTCCTTCATCCTTCATAAAGATAGTGTTGGTGGCAGTGCTTGCTGTTGTTGTTATCATTAAACTCATCTGGTGAGTCGAGAGGAACAACCCCTTTTCATCATATGGCTTCATATATACATATATGCGTGTAGCCATCAATGCTTCACCTTACTGAACATGGGACTAGACCGAATATGTAGTTGAGATTGTGCCAAAAAATCACAGTAATCCTTTCTAAAGGATGTGCACTTAGGATCGTGCCAAAAAGTCACAACAATCCTTCCTAAAGGCATAGGGGAACTCTGTAACAAGGAACATGTGTGTCTTGCATAATCTGCTTAGTAGATACTATTGAGGTGATTTAATATGGCTGTTGCAACACAGGCAAGCCTGAAAATTTTCACACACACAAACACAAGACACACACTCTCACACATTCACACAAAAACACTCACACATTCTCACACATCCTCTCTCTCTCTCTCTCTCTCTCTCTCTCTCTCTCTTTCTCTCTCTCATACCCCTTTCTTACCAGTGCCTCTGTATAGATGGTAAAGGGCCTGTCTGTCTCTAGCTTTTCCACCTGGAGCAATGAGATCCAGGGCTTTCCCGGGTGACATAAAAGCCTTAGACGTGGTAAGCATCTCTTGTCTTGTGCCTGACACACATCTCGGGACTGGAGGAAGCATGGGAAACCCAGAAAGACATGAACCTCTGCAGCCAGGTTTTTTAACAGGAACATAGCCTGAGTGGTATTCTCTAAGCTAGACTCAGAAAGACAGTTATCTCATAGTCCCCATTTTTCTCTCAGATGCAGCATCTAGATTTTAAATGTATGTGTTTTCTGGGGCAGGGTGTAGGATACTAGGAGTGGAAAGGAAGAGATCCAAAAAGGGGTGAAAGGTGAACAAGAGTAATTGAATGTAGAAAACTGGAGAAGCCAGGGGGAGGGAATAGTGATAAAGGGAGAAAAAAAGGCCAGGGCAGAGAGGTGGATGCCAAGTATGATCTTACATATGTGTGACAATGTCACAAGAAAACACATTTCTTTGTATATTAACCAAAGAATTAATGAAAACTGCTCATTAAAAATAATTTCAAATCGGAATGTCCGGCATTACTGATTGAGAAACATGAACCAAACCCTGGTAAATGACAGTCTGGCTTCCAGGTCTGTATGACATCTGTGTGACCTCACAGCGTTTTACACTGACTTCCTTCCAGGAGCATTGTTCCATCCCTGTTATTTTTTTATGCTTTATCTGTTTTCTCTGAAGCAGAAGGTCACAGGAAATGACCTGGAGACTTTATGCCAAAGATGTATTGCAGCAAAAATAATACTGATAATGACAGTCTTTTGGTTTGCTTTCAGACTAAATTAAAAGCTCGTTGTACTCCTAGATGCTTTCCCACCTTTCAAAAACCTTATGCTTCGTCTTCAGAGAAATCTACATTAAAGTGATTTTATCCAAAAAGAAATCTTCCCATCACTTAAGCAGTCAGTAAGAGCATCCTAATGTCAGCAGAATCGAAAAGAGGCACCTTCTCCCTATCTTCTCTCTTATCTCTGAAGAACGTTAATGTATCAAGAATACAATAAAACATCAAATCAAATACTAGTCTAATTATCTTCTCATTAAGCGGTAAGTAGAGAATAAAACAAAGCAAAAAGGCATGAGTAGTTTAGAGCCACTCAGACAGAAGGCAAAAAAAGAAAAATTCCCAAGCATAAACTTGGCTGGGCCCTTTTGGAATCACAACTTGCCTATTGCTTTAGAAATTAATGGACTGCAGATGTTACTATATTTTAAGAGCATATTTTACCCAGATCAGAGACTATGCATGATCCCAGTAGGGCAGATGTTTTGTGCAGTCAGTGGAAAATTCGATCAAATAAGCTGTAATTGCAAAAGTAATTAAAGTTCATTACTTACAGTAAATACGCGCAGAAAACTTCAATAGCTAAGGAAAAACAACTTTTTTCTCTGACCATCACATCAGGCCAAATTCTTTAAAAAGAAAGAATTTGATCACTGCCAAAGCAAAGGATTTTCTTCTGGTTCAGAGACAGGTAAATATTTGCAAAGAAGTAAAACAGATTAAAACATCAAGGAACACCCTTGAAAGTTCATTTGAGTCCACAAAAATTGTGAAAGCAGAATATCACCAACACAACTGATGACCGAATTGAACATATAATAATCCTCCCACCAGTTATAGACTTTCAAAATCTCACCATTGAGAATATTGCACAAGAGGGTGAAAATATAGTTTCTACCAAAGTCCACAGCTAATGTCTTAGGATTGCTTTGGGTGTCTTTGAGGGATATTTTACCTCAAAGGCTTAGAGTGGCATCACAAAATATGGGCTCTATTCTCAAATAAAAAGGGCTAAATTTTATTGACTTCCAATGTGTCTACCATGTTACTAAAAATATCTTAGAAATCCAGTTTGATGGTTTCTGTCATATTTCCGTTTTTTAGGTTTAGAGATAATTAGTAATATTTAAATATCACGCAGAAGTGAAGGTTGTGGCATTTAAACTCTAGTGGCCACTCTGGTCAATGCATCCTGAGCTGCCTCAGAAAGCCAAGATTCTTATTGATTTAAAAGGACCCATAGGTGTTACTCTGTTAAAAAACACAGTTTATCCGCCAGTATCCTGAAGCCTAGCTTGAACTATGTTGCATTTATGAGTCCCTTTCTTTTGTAACAATCAGAAAGCTCTTTGCCCACTTTGTCAAATTGTTACTCTTCTTCAAATTACTCTCTGTGGCTTTGATAGTTCCCTTATTCCTTAAGACATGGTAAAGAAGAACTATAAAAACTCTTCGACCTTGAAGAAAGCCAGGGTTTGATTTCTTTCCAAGATTCGTTTTAATGACAGTGGCACATTAAAATGAGAAGAAACAGTTACTTCCAAACACTCATTTTTAATTATTGCTTGCATTTCCAGGCATCTAATTTAACAATATGTAAAAGTTTAAATACCTCAAGTACCATTACCCAGAATTTGTAAAACTGTGTTAATGAACAACTCCTTAAAATGGAGACTCATGCTTTTGACCTGATAGTCTTCTCTTAGATTCATTTTGGCACATGATAGTTTACTAAACAGAACATTAAAATGTCTGTTTTTAATCACATTTTGCTAAAATTAAGTTTATAGACTGGAGGCAATGTTCAAAAACAACATGAAGAAAATTGTAAGTTAAGTAAACTACCTGGAAAAATTAACTTCTAAAACCGTTCATATTTAAGAGCCTGGTTAAACCACTGTAAGCTAATTTATAGCTGTTAGAAGCTTAGATTTGTACCAGTAATCCACGCAGGCCTCTCGTTTAGCAATACAGTAATTAAACCAGTTTCTTTCCTCCAGGCCACAGTCGAAAAATTACAGAGCAGAGCATAGTAAATTGTCAAGGAAAAGCATTCTATCAACTGTACCATGCATTGGTTAGGTGCTGCGACCCTGGAGTCTATGAACTTGCCCTTAGTTGAGGTGTCCTGTGCTGGATGATAGGGCATGGAAAGGTGATCAGTAAGTTACATAAACTGACAGTATATACTAGAGCTAGTTCCACCTGTAAATGTTCTGTTAGTGGGGATATGGGGTAACTGCCAGCACAGGACTTATTTCGGTGGGAAATGATTAGCACAGAAAAAAAAAAATGTGGCTGAGGGGAGACACAGGAAGGGTGGAAGGAAACACACATGACTTATTCTCAATATGATATCAACACCACAGGGGCTTTCTTATTAACTGCTCTTTTGCTTTCATAGTTCCATCCTATTAGAATCATTTGAAATCACCAGACCCAGTTTTCACTGAGACATCTTCTGTTGAGCAAGCATAAGGAGCCCTCAAGCCATTTTTCTTTCTATTATATTTAAGTTGTTAAAGCATATTGTTTAAACCTATTGATGACACAAGAAAAAAAAAACTATGGCTCAATAAAACAACGGCTCAATTATTGGTCACAATATGAAGAAACTCAAAAATATTAGAGTTCTTTTTTTTTTTAATACAAGTAACAGTATCAGCTTTGCCTTTATGGAACTATTCCAAGATCTCAAGTCATGCAAGTTTAAATGTATTCTGTGGACTATGAAGTTTTAGTTTCAACAAATAACCCGAATTACTTTAAAGATGGGTGTACCTTCTTTAAAGATAAGAGACTTATAGAGTATGATAAAGTATGCCTTTAATTTTAGCACTCCAGAGACAGAGGCAGAGCTAGGAGGATCCCTATGAGTTCAGGTCAGCCTGTTTTACAAAGTGAGACCCTGGAGAAATATGATAGATAGGTGATAGATAGATAGATAGATAGATAGATAGATAGATAGATAGATAGATAGATAGATAAATAGGTGAGTGATATATACAAACATAATATATACATGCCTGCATAGATGATAAAGATTCATCTAGTTGAGGAGAGTTTTGAATGGTTTCTAAGGAGCGCCAACGAAACTAAATTTCACTCTCCTGTCTGTCCCTTTAGCAATGTTACCAATAGTAACATTTTTCCAAATATTGAAAAATAGTGGTGTCCCCATGTCTTGAAGCATATTCCACTAAAAATGCAAATGCACTATGACCTAAGAAACATCAGATGATGGACATCAGCTAAGAGTAAGACTTTTCCCAGGCAGACTGCGAGGGCAGAGAAGAAAAGGAGGAATGATGCTAGGTGTAGTTGTTAGTGCTATCACCTTGGCTAGATCCAGAATCACCTAGGAAACAAGGCTCCAGGCACATCTGCAGGAGATTATTTAATTTCTGGGAGTGTCCAGAAGGATTACGTTGATTAGGGCCCTTGCAGTGGTTCAGGGGAAGATCCTTGCTAAAAGCGGGCAGCAACCATTCCCTCCGCTTATGTCCTGAACTGCATAGAAAGGAGAGAGCAAGCTAAACACCAACATTCATTGTTCTCTGTTTTTAAACTGTGATACAATGTAACCAGCTACTTCAAGCTCCTGGCACCAGGACTTTCCTAGCAAATGGACTCTTTTCTTTGAACTATGAGCCAAAATTAACCCTTTTTCTCTGAAGTTGCTTTTGTCAGGTTAATTTTATCACAGCAATAGGAAAAAAAACCAGGAAAGTAAAGAAGTGGCAAGTACTGAAGAGCAACTTCACCTCCTTGGAAGTTGCCCTTCCAAGGGCACAGGAATTTTTACCTACAGAACAATCAAACATAATCAAGATTACAAGGTGACACAAGAAAACAGACAGGGGGAAACGAGGAGCCTTGGGAATTCATGTAAAAGAAAACTATGTGGACCCAAGAAGATGGCGGCAAACAGAGCGCACCGTTTTGGAGAGGAAGAGGACATGAACCTCCTAAATTGGTGAGTGCAGAGACAATCGAAACTAGAATTTGGACTTTTGGGCTTTCTAAAGGAGAGGGGACACCACAGGAGCATGGAGTGCTTGTAGATTTAGATGGGGCGCGGACTTCTCAAGGAACGAAGTGGGGCGCTTCCCTTGTCAGGGCCTGAGCACAAAGCTCACAGCCTGGGGGCTAAGACAACAGAGACAGAACTCCAGGCCCCTTAGCACATCGGACATCGGTAACTGCCAGCCGACCACCCCTCAGACACACATCCAAGGAGCCCATACCCCGGAGCTCCGCCTTCTGCCCTCTTGCCGAGCTCCTGACTTGCAAAGTGTCCCCTCCCCCCCACCCTTCGGGATGTGATCCTGCCACAAGAAGCGCAGTGGAGCTCACCTCCCTCCAGAAATCCCACCCCGCAAGAGCGCACACACCTCCGGAAAGCACCCACTGCCAGTGCCAGAGCGCAGGCCCAACCACAGAGACTCAGTTCCTCAACACAATCCTTCCTGGATCCCAAATCCGCAAAGCTCAGTGCCTGGGGCCCAAGACAGTAGAGGCAGGGCTTCTGGCCAATCAGCTACAGGGGAGAGCTGTAACCACCTGCTGAACACCACCCCTCAGAGCACACGTCCGGGGAGCCCATGCCGGCCTAGTGCCCTCTTGCAAAGTTCTGGACCTTCGGAGCACACACCACCACCACCACCACCACCACCACCACCACCACCACCACCAGGTCACACAGGAGTGTACTCACCACTGGAAACTCCACCCCGGCAGAGCACACGCCCAAAAAGTGCCAGCCACAGAGACTCAGATCCACAGTACAATCCTTCCCAGATCCCAAGTGTGCAAGTGGCAGCACTGACTACACAGGGCTGCACAGCCAGTGATTGCATGGGCCATCCAACCCCTCAGTGGCAGATAACCAGCTGAATAGCCACCAAGCCTAGCAGACCTGCAAAAACAATACACGCCCGCAATCTTCAACATCGCTTGCAATCCTTTAAGCACCTACAATACCTTCAGTGCCTGCAAGACAGCCCTCTCACACACTGAAGGCCTCTTCATTCTCCAACACCCTGTCCCTTAGGACATACCTACAAACACACATTCAATCACATGCTACCCCGAATTTGCCCTTCTGTGCCTGCGAACTTTCCTCCTACAGGTATAGCTGAATCACCAATGCACACACTGAAACCACTGGACCACCCTCATTTTCCTGAAGAATTCTCTAGACACCAGAGAAAGATCAGTCTGATCTACAGAATCCAGAAACAAACAGTGAATACTACAGAAAACCAAATGGCCAGGGGTTGGCAAAGGAACACAACCAACGTAAATCAAGATATCATGGCTTCACTGGCAATGCCCAAAATTAATGGATACTCCAACTCATCAGAAACACAAGAAAATGATTTTAAAGCTATGATTATCCAGTTTTTTGAGGCACATAAAGAGCAAACCAACAAATCTCTCAGAGAAATAGCCATACAGATTTAAACAGTTAAAGAGGAAACAAATAAATCTCTCAAAGATTTGGCCTCCCAAATGGAAACAAAGAAAAACAAACTGAATGAAACTCTTAAAGAAACACAGGCCAATATAGCCAAACAAACAGAGGCAGAAGTAGTGGCATTAAGAGAGAAAACAAACAAACAAACAAAAAAATAGAGACCATCTTGGAGACACAGGAATCCACATTCAAACAGATGAATGAAATGGTGCAAAGCATGAAAATAGAATTAGAGTCAGTAAAGAAAACACAAACTGAGAAAACCCTGGAACTGGAGAACTTAGAGAAAAGAGAAGGAACCACAAAGGTAAGCATCACTACTGGAATACAAGAGATGGAAGAGAGAATCTCTGGTGCTGAAGATACACTCGCAGAACTTGATACTTCTCTCAAAGAAAAAGTAAAATCGGAAAAATCTCAAACATAAAACATCCAAGAAATCAAGGACGCCATGAAAAGGCAAAATCTAAGAATAATAGGAATTGATGAAGAAGAGGATTCCAGGCTCCAAGGTCCAGAAAATATTTTCAAGAAAATCATAGAAGAAAATTTTCTCAACCTAAAGAAAGAGA
>REGO01000262.1:457044-467355 GCA_010120015.1 Rhombomys opimus
ACCTTCAGCAGAGTGCAGGGAATCATATGAAAGAAGGGGGAGTTAGTATGACGTGGAAAGGATAGGAGCTCCACAAGGACCAAATATATCTGGGCACAGGGGTCTTTTCTGAGACTGACACTCCACCAAGGACCATGTATGGATATAACCTAGAACCTCTGCTTGGATGTATCCCGTGGTAGCTCAGTAACCAATTGGTTTCCCATAGTAAGGGAAACAGGGACTATTTCTGACAGCACCCAATATTTGTGTTGTAGTTGACTGAGAACAGATACTGCACAGAGCAGCAATTTACTACAGGGACATGGGTATTGTCCATCACTGTTCAAAGTACGGTAGTCACAAGAGCATTGGGGCATTCTTTATGCAAAAAGAGGTGGAAAGGCATTCAAAATATTCAAAGGTGGCCTCACAAAACTGATCATTATATTACAAGCTGAGTGATTGGGGAGCTAAATGTTCTCTAAGGAGGCTATGGACACAGAAAAAAAAATCAACTTCATCATTGACCTGGGCTGGATGTTTTCAGGTTCTTGGTCACTTATTCAAGGAATTGAAATAAAGGCTCACACAGGCTGCAGAGTAGCAAGGAAACTTCCATCAGGAGTGAAGGCATAGCACAGATCAGAAAGAAGGCTCTTCTCAGAGTGTCTGCGGCAGCTGAAGAGAAGCCTCAGTGGATAAAGAACAGCAGCAGAAGTGCTAGGGCCAGACTTCTGACCCCCAGAGCCTGGGGTAAAACAGTTGTGACGCTCCAAAGGCAAAGACTCCAGAGAAAGATGGCTAGCGAGATGAGCCAGGGTTGGTGAGTTCCAGGTTCAGCGAGAGAGTAGATAAAGTGGAGAGAGATCAAAGAAGACATGAATGTCAGTCCCAGGCCCATGCACACATTCATTCACATACACGTTCACACGCGCACATACACACACGCACATACACACGCGCACACACACGTGACCACACATAGCACATGCATGCATGAAAACGGAAATACACGAACCTATATGTGCACCATACACTCACAAAGTGACTTTGTACCACATAATGTATGGCACTCAGGGTCCCCAATTATTGCTAGGGCTGTTTTCTGGGGTCCAAGGGAAAGAAGAGTATGGTTGCTAAAGGATTCCCTGTGCTTTCTCTCTCACTGCAACTCAGTGACTCAGGACACAGGAGTCTGGCCTTAGAATTCTCTAGGACAACCTCTAGATGAAGGAATCACACTTAAGACCAAAGCATATCTTACGGCCTAAGATCATGGGTATTAGAACCGCGCCTTCCATGTGGTAGACACTCAGAATTGTGTGTTGATTTAGCACTACGGTCGGTATTCTTTCTGGCCTCCCCTTTGAGGCTCCTGGGGTCTATCACCGGCCTGTCCCCAATACTAACTCTTTTTTACAGCTGTATGAAGCTTAATGAAGCCCTCCCAAACTCAGTCCCACTTCTCGAGTTTTATGTCTTTGTTAAAGATACGAAGATGCACTGGCCAAGAATGATCCTTCTCTTTTAAACCTGGCCAACTCTTACTCTCTCCTGGCAGCATAACTGAAGCATCCTGTCTCCCGGAACGTCTCCACTGACACACTTTGATCTGATGTTGTCGTCCTTCTCACTACGCCTTACACGCCCATGACTGTGTGTCCTCTTCACAGGAAGCTTCTGTCTTCACTGTTCTCATGGGGTAGATTGTTTCTCCCTTCTCTTGTACTTGATTTATGGAAAGGGGGGGCCTCACTCTCACATCTGTAACAAGCAGCCATGTCTGACACTACATAAAGGGTGCTCATTACATATTTATTTAAAATGATCTGATATGTTTTCTTGTTTTATTTTATTTTATTTTGCAGTGTTTATTTCTTTTTATATGATCTATTGCTTCTTAGGCGGGTCTTGAACTCAGTCCTTCTGCCTCACCCATGAGCATAGAGATTACATTCTGAAAAGAAAGAAGAAAAAAAAGGGGGGGGAAGGAATTGTGTCCTCTTAAGAGTTTTCCTTTCAATTTGCTTTCTACAATCATGGCTCCCTGACTTCCACTTAGGTTTATTGTCTAAAACTAGGTCACACATCTAATAGCAACTACAAAGGAAGTCAGGAAAATGAACTTTTTGGCTGAGTACCCGTCTTTCTTGTGAGGAATTCAAGCTCAGTCGTTGGCTGAAAGTGACACATAAATAAGATACATAGATACATAGATAGATACATAGACATATGCACAGACAGATGTGAACATAGATAGATGATAGATAGATACATATATAAATGCTGTACTGTCAACTTACAATATCTTCCACACAATTCCTATCTGTAAATTCAAAACAAAGCACAATTGTACCTAACCAGTACAAGCACATTTAGACAACTCCCACTCTTTCCCAAACAAATGTTTCAAGGGAAATCTAGGTACTGTGTAAATTTACTTCAAGTTCCACAAAGGTGAGTAAAAGAAAATGTGGAAAAATAAAGTAAAACACAACTTTCTTATGACTAAAAAGAAAAAAAAATCTTCAAAGAAAACATTTTTGAGTTAAGAAGGTGACATTGATCACTAAAGTAATAAAACCAAAAGCAATTACTAACACACTATCAAAATATGAGTGTAACGGATGCGCAACAGTGAGAAATATGAACATTCTTAAATACAGTCAGAACACTTAAGAATAAGCTCAATTACTTTTTTCTAATACTTCTTAAACCTTTAAACTTAATGATTTTGATTATGTATATACATATATATATTTAAAGACTAATATTTGTGTTTTTCTTGTCATGTTGGAAAAGTGTGTGTCTGTGTGTGTTTGTGTGTGCACTTAAGTAGAAAATATCAGGTAAAAGCCACTTATGGAACCATGTAAATTGTTTTTCAAATATATTTTTTATTTATTTTCCCCATTATGTGAAATAAAATAGTAAAATTTAAAATCTTTTCTGCCCACTGCTTTTCCGGCCACACCTCCTCACCGAAATTCACTGCCTTCCTGTTGGGGGAGAATGAGTGGGTGGGTTTAATTCCAGGCAATTAAAAAAAAAAACAGTCACACTATGTCTACATGTATCCACACATAATATCGGTAACTATTATTTTATGTAAGTGTATCATTTCTAAATGTTTTGTGAATTATTTTTAATTACTTTGTGAATTATTTTATTATTTTTAATATGGTATTCCATGCTTATATAGACAGATTATTCATTTTAATTACATGCACCTTAGAGAATGTCATTTTCAGAAGTATTTATAAGTAATGGCTTTTTCCCTGCTTCTGCATCTTCGTCTTTTCCTAGATTTTTTTATTCATAAATACACACACACACATACAGAGAGAGGGAAAGAGACAGACAGACAGAGAGAGCTATATTTTGGTGCTGTAAATTCTCCTAGTGAATATTCCAAACTATGCTTTTTAGTCCCAAGTGTACAACAGATGCAGATTCACAGGAGGCTCTTGAAATTGCCTGTCTCCTTTCGTTATATTATTTACAGAACTCAGAAAATGTTTGCAACTGTGCTAGAGATTTCACAAAAATCTTCTTGAATCACAAGGGTTAGAACTGCCTCCTGGGTGAGCTTTCCTCTTTCCATCCATTTGCCTGAAAATTTCATGATTTCCTTGTTTTTAATGGCTGGGTAGCATTCCATTGTGTAAATGTGCCACAGTTTCTTTATCCATTCTTCAGTTGAGGGGCATCTAGGTTCTTTTCAGTTTCTGGCTATTATGAATAAAGCTGCCATGAACATGGTTGAGCAAATGTCCTTGTATGGTGGAACATCTTTCAGCTGTATGCCCAGGAATGGTATATAGCTGGGTCTTGAGGTATGGCTATTCCCAGTTTTCTGAGAAAGCGCCAGATTGATTTCCAAAGTGTTTCTACAAGTGTGCACTCCTACCATCAATGAAGGAGTGTTCCCCCTTTTGCCAGCATGTGTTGTCACTTGAGTTTTTGACATTAGCCATTTTGACAAGTGTAGGATGGAATCTCAGAGTCATTTTGATTTACATTTTCCCGATGACTAAGGATGTTGAGCATTCCTTTAAGTACTTCTCCACCATTCAAGATCTTGAGTGAGGTGACAAAGACCCAGAGAGACACACATGGTATGTACCCACTTATAAGTGGATTTTTGCCATATAGTACAAGATAGATGTATGCAATGTACAGACCCCACAAAGATAAGTAACAAGGAGGACCCTAGGGAGGATGCATAAATCTCAATCCGAAAGGAAAATAGGATAAACCAGGTAATGGTGGAAGAGTGGGAACAAGGACCATGAGAGCCAATCAACCAAGGCTCAGAGGGGCCTATGGATTCTGAAGCACCAACCAAGGACAATGCATGGTCTGGACCCAGGTCCTCTACTTGTGAATACTTGATGGGCATCTTAGGCTTCCTGTGGGCCCAATAGTCAGGGGGCTGGGGGATATCTCTGAAACAGACTATGTTACCTGCTTTTTGATCACTTCCCCCTAATGGGACTGCCCTATCAAGCCACAAGGGAGGAAGATGAACTTAATCCTCATGTGAACAAATGAGCTGGGGTGTCTGGATAGAGGGGCTCCCAAAGTCTGAGGAAATAGGGGGGGGGAGATGCAGGGGGTGGATGGGACTGGAAGGAGAGAAGGGAGGGACATATGACAGAGATGTAAATTAAATTAATTAATAATAAAAAAAAACCTGCCTCGTGGGAACAGAACTAAGAGTTGGGTGCATGAGTTGCTGACCTACCATAGAGCTTTTCAAATGTGTGATTTGGGAGGAAAATGAAAAAGAGGGGGAGCACATCTGCTTATTCTGAAAGCAAACTCTCAGAAAAATTTGCTTTCAGGCTGCTGCTAATAAGGAAGTGGTGTTGTTTCCCTGCCTTTCACTCCCATTTCTTCCATGTCTGCATCATTTTCATGTATTTTCCTTTTATACACACATTCCCTTACACACACACACACACACACACACACACACACACACACACACACACAATGTGTATCTATGAAGTCAGAACTTGAGACACAATATTCATAACTATATTTTATGACTGAGATTGTATTTATCCCACAAATTGTGACAAATCTGTTACCGCCTCCTCATTCATGCTTCAGACTAAGTGTCAATCAATTCAAAATAATTAAGAACATCAAAATAAGAGAAGTTCATGCTAATTTTTGTCACTCCTCTCAAAATTGTGATTTGTGTTATAATTACCCACATTGTGATTAAGAGGGATTGGTGTTGTATATGGCAAAGCTGAGCCAAGTACACCCTTCAGTAAAACAAAAGAAACCTAAAGTGATTATTGTTCTCAAGGAGTTTCCATCACAAGTAAAGTGACACAGCCAGGAATAAAAGCAGCTTTGGCTGGGAGATGAAAAAAGAGACTTTGTGACCAGGAGGAAGAGCGCATAGTTGGAAGCTACTCTGGATTTCTGCAACCATGGCTTGTCAGGGAAGAAGCACCCTGAGACAGAGAGGATGAGGTAGCTTGGAATCCCACAGCCAAGGCCCCAACCTCAGCCTGCTTTCCTGACTAGCATCATGCCCATCTCATACCAGTGCCTCTGAAAACGTGCGGCTTCCCTATACAACCCTGTGGATATCAGAACTTCTCATTCTTTGGTCTTCTCCCACAAAACAAAGTCAGAAATCATTCACAGACTTCCTGGAAAAAGAAAGATAAAGGCATGTGAAGACATTTATAGTAAGCGCAAAGACAGTTTGGAGGCCAGTGCAAGGGGCACTAGCTCATGTTTAGGAATGAGCAAGGAGAATTGGCTTACACTTAACTCCTTCCTTTGCCATCTGCTACTCCCCATCCCACAACTCTACCTCCCTCACTGTGTGGGAGTCCACTCGCCTTACACATTCTCTTTCCCCATGGCAAATGGGACTTTTCCTAGGACAGTGATGCACAGCTGCTCTATGTTCACAGTCAGCTCCTGGAAACCAATCAGGTTTTGTCAATGAGACCACATCACACAATTTCATGGCGGAAGGCTTAGCAACCAAGGTTTGTGAAGTTGTGAGTTTTTCTGTTAGTTCATATCTGTCAGCTCTCTTGAATCCTTTCCAGGGCATAAGGGAAACACTGGGTATATATTAGATATTATATGCAATTTCCATGTTCCCTGAGAACTTAAGAAAAGATACTTAGATAGAGAGATGATAAAACACAATGACAGTGATCAAGAAGAAATAAGGGGTCTTCCTTCTATTTAGATTCAGGATCAGACCCTCAGAACAGAACAGAAATATTCTGGGTGCAAAACAATGATTAACCTTCTAACACAAGCCTCAGAATAGACACATTAGTGTCTATAGCATATTAGTGTGCAGTATTTCATGTGCTACTTTCTCCACAAGCCTCAGTCTCCATTAACCCCACAATGTGTACAGAGAAAAAGTGTGACTAAGTCAGAAGTAGAATGGATCTGAGGTCTACAGTGGACAAATAGGGAAATGTGTTGTATCTTCCTCAGAACCTTGCTATCACAACAACAAAGGTGGGGAAGAAAAGAAGAGGAGGAAGGGGAAGAGTGAGGAGAAAGAGTTCCAGTAAAGGCCATGGCCATATGCAGCATGACAGCTGCACCCAGAGGATCTTCCAGGACAAGGCCATTAAGAAATTCATTACTTGGAACAGTAGAAGCTACGGCCATCGGGAGCACATCTGAAGCTCTGAAGTGAGCGACTTGAAGTGCACTCTGCCTTACATGAGGCTGAACACGTGACCTGCATGGTTCTCGGCAAGTTGGTCAGGAAGTCATCTGTGAATCCCAGAAAACAAAAGCCGTAGAGACTTATACTAACTTTCACACCTGCTGGTGGTGCCAACAACCCCCCAAAAGTACATGCAAAGAACTAAGAGCCTGAAAAACCAGCTAACACTATCTCCTATTTTATATTTTACAGTTTGAAAAAATGGGTGTGTAGAAGTCAGAGGAAAACGTGAATGCTTTGGTTCTCTTCTTTTTACCCTTTGGATCTCAGAATTAAACTCAGGTCTTCAGACTTAGCAAGAAGTGGCTTTGCCCACTAAGCCGTCTCTCTAGCCTGACAAGGATTATTTAAATATTTAGTGTCTTTTTAAAAACTAAGTCATGAGGCTTTCCTTGGCCAGTTTACAAACATGTTGAGGCGTGAATACTGCAGTTACTGCTAGGTAAGTATCTGAAAAGACCAGGACATACATTTGACCCTAAGAGAAAAAGCCACAGACAAGCCAAGAAGACTGCCACAATTTTCAGGGAATAGCGTGTGAGCCAGCTTCCATCGTTGTGGCAAAGCCCTTAGGATAAGCAACTTAAAGGACAAAGTCTTGTTTTAGTTATGGTTTTAATCCACAATGGCTTAGCTCCTGTTACCCTTTAGATGTGGAATACCCCCACCCAAGACTCATATGCATAAGGCTTAGTTCCCAGATCAAAGTGCTACCCAGAAGCTGTGGAAACTTTAGGAGATAGGGCATAGTTGGCTGAAGTAGGTGACCCAGGATGTGTGCCCTTGAACAGCACAGTAGGACTCTCACTCTCCAGCCCTTCTCTCTCCCTCCTCCTCTTCCTTCAGGGAGAAGAGATGTTTTCCATTTCCTTTTTACCCAGAATCCAAGAGAAAAATGACCGTAGACCAGTATTTCTAAAACCGTGAGCCAAAATGAATTTTCTTTGTTGATTTTCCATGTGTTTGTCATGGCGGTAAAAAGGAACTCGTGCAGAATTTTGGCACCGAGAGTGGGATGGTGGCTATGAATATGACTGATTGTGTAGCTCAGAAGCCTTTGAAAATGGTTTACAGAAGGAACTGGAAACATCTGGCGAGATGGACTCCAGGAAACCTGGAATGCGGTAAGCAGAGCTCAATGGGCTGATTATTATAGAATCTTAGAATACCAGGACCCAGTAAAGACTGCTAATGAGATTTCCAAAGATATCGACAACTCTGTTAGGAACTGCACTAGAGGCCAATACGGTTAAAATCTGGCGAACACTATGTCTTCATTAAGTACATATCCTAAGAGGCTGCATTTCAACCTGGTGAACTAATTAGTTTCACGGAAGGAGTTTGCGTGCCCTATTCCATGCGGGTGGGGCATGGGTACAGCCGCCCTTAGCCATATTGGAATATTCTAAGCAAAACACAGTGTGGAAACACTTGAAATTTTTATAGATTAATTAACCAAAAAAAAAAAAAAAAAGAAGAATAAGAATAAGAAAGGGGAGGATGAGATGAAGAAATGTATTTGAAGTTGCAGCCAAAGGGAGGAAGGGTTTAGTTATTAAGCTGTTTTAACAAAGCCACATGTTTCTCTTTGGGACACTAAAGATGACTTAATGGCATCTCAAATATAAGCAACAGCCTACAGACCAGGAAAGGCTCTTCACCAACCCTCTATCTGACAGAGGGCTGATATCCAGAATATATAAAGAACTAAAGAAGTTAAAAAGCAATAAATCAAGCAATCCAATTAAAAAATTGGATACAGAGCTAAACAGAGAATTCTCTGTAGGGGAATATGGAATGGCAGAGAAACACTTAAAGAGCTGCTCCACATCCTTAGCCATCAGAGAGATGCAAATAAAAACGACCCTGAGATTTCACCTTACACCCATCGGAATGGCTAAGATCAAAAACTCAAGTGATAACATATGCTGGAGAAAGGGGAACACTCCTCCATTGCTAGTGGGAATGTAACCTTGTACAACTTCTTTGGAAATCAACCTGGCACTTTCTCAGACAATTAGGAATAGTGCTTCCTCAAGACCCAGCTATACCACTCCTAGGCATATATCCAAAAGATGCTCAAGTACACAACAAGGACATTTGCTCAACCATGTTTGTAGCAGCTTTATTCGTAATAGCCAGAACCTGGAAACAACCCAGATGTCCCTCAACAGAGGAATGGATACAGAAATTGTGGTCCATTTACACAATGGAATACTACTCAGCAATTAAAAACAAGGAAATCATGAAGTTTATGGGCAAATGGTGGGACCTAGAAAAGATCATCCTGAGTGAGGTATTCCAGAAGCAGAAAGACACACATGGTATATACTCACTTATAAGTGGGTTCTAGACCTATAAGATAAAATAAACATACTGAAATCTGTACACCTAAAGAAGACAAACAAGAAAGAGGACCCTGGGTAAGATGATCAGTCCTCACTTAGAAAAACAAATGGGATGGACATTGGAAGTAGAAGAAAAAAAGAAACAGAACAAGAGCCTACCACTGAGGGCCTCTGAAAGTCTCTATCTAGCAGTGTATCAAAGCAGATACTGAGACTCATAACCAAACCTTGGGCAGAGTGCAGGGAATCATATGAAAGAAGAGGGAGTTAGTATGACCTGGAGAGGACAGGAGCTCCACAAGGACCCAATACATCTGGGCACAGCGGTCTTTTGTGAGACTGAATCTCCAACCAAGAACCATGTATGGAGATAACCTAAAACTCCTGCTCAGATGTAGCCCATGGTAGCTCAGTCTCCAATTGTGTTCGATAGTAAGGGGAACAGGGACTATCTCTGACATGAACTCAATGATTGGCTCTTTGACCTCCCCTCCCACGCACACACACACACCCGAGAAAGGAGCAGCCCTGCTAGGCCACAGAGGTGTGGACATTGCAGCCAGGCCTAAAGAAACCTGATAAACTAGGGTCAGATGGAAGGGGAGGAGGTCGTCCCCTATCAGTGGACTTGGAAAGGGGCAGGGAGAAGATGAGGGAGGGAAGGTGGGATTGGGAGGGAATGAAGGAGGGGATACAGCTGAGATACAAAGTTAATAAAGTGTAATTAATATTAAAAAATAAAAATTTAATTAAAAAAACAATGCACCAAAAGATATCATTATGACCCGTCCGTATTGGCATGTAATATTATTTGGAAGACAGTACCTTTGGAAGAGAGCCTGGGACGGCCTTTTTCTATAGAGCCACCTCGGAAGTTGTTTCTCCAATATTTACTTTACTGTGTTCAGCAATCTAGGGACTTAGATGTTACTTCAGTTGTGGTCCAAAAGGACCTGGCTCCTGCTCAGGCTCATGTCAGATCTTGGCACTGCATACGTGGTGCTGGTTTTTACAAATGTACAGAATAGAAGAGCGGCAGTGTCAGCTTGGAAGTCCGGGCAATTTGTTGTGTGGTTGGAGTGTGCACATAGCCCTTGAGAGAATGTTGTGTGAAGATGTTGAAAACATTTTCCTGATAAAGACAGCAGTGGAACATCTACCAAAGAACTCCTTGGACAAAAATCTGGTAAGCTGCATTACACTGTTGTGAGACTCTAATCTTGCATATACACCACAGACAAACCAAGG
>REGO01000262.1:469130-492723 GCA_010120015.1 Rhombomys opimus
AAAAATTTAAAAAAAATCTGGTAAGCTAATCATGTGGGTAGTGGTGAGGGTGTACAGGCCCTTTGGAGCTCATATCATTTTACTATGTGATCAAAATGCCAGATGTAATAGCATGATTAAATGTTTTCCCTGCTGGGTTTGTCTTGCTTTAGTCTAGTCCTTATTAAATATTGTCCTATCCCTCTCTTTTGGAATGGGAATCTGGGACGTTGTATCTTAAGA
Source organism: Rhombomys opimus (assembly GCA_010120015.1). NCBI lineage: Eukaryota > Metazoa > Chordata > Mammalia > Rodentia > Muridae > Rhombomys > Rhombomys opimus. The sequence continues at coordinate 469,353 of REGO01000262.1, forward strand.
GTGTGTGGCTAAAAAAATTGGAGAGTTTGTGAGACTGTGCCTCCTAGTGGTGTCAGAAACTACAGCCACAGTCTCACCAACATGACTGCCTAACCATGAGTTGAACAAGGACAAAAGCAATAGATGTGCCAAAGTGGATGGGGGAGGAGGGAACGACAAGCCCTCAACACTACACAAAAGACTAGAGAAAACTAAGGAATGCTGAGATTAGAAGAAATATTCTTCCCCCAAAAAGAGCACACTAACTGCTTATCCAGTACCAAACGTTCAGCCCTAAAAACATCATACAAGTAACGTTATACAGAATGACTGGGTTACATTTAGGACTATTTATGAATATGCATATAAACATATAGCAACACTTAATGAAAGAATAGGTAATAAATTTAAAAGAGATCAAAGAGTAGTATATAAGAGGGTTTGTAGAAAGGAAGAGTAAGGGAGAAATGGCATAATTGTATTTTGCTTTCATAAGGTCTTACAGCTGAGATTTGCACGGTTTCAGATGAGACTGGAATTATGAATTGGCTGGAGCTGCTGAGACATTGAAGAGCCCTGCACATGAGATACATATATTTTGCATTCTGAGAAGGGCAGGAGTCTTTGGAGATCAGAAGCAAGTGCTGTACTTGAGAAAAGAAATGTCTGTCAATGATTCATGCAATGAAGGATAAGACTAGTCAAATGAGGCAAGGCAGGGAAGATACACCTTTGAGAGATGTAATGGTCTCTCCTCTCCTCCCTATTCCTCTCCGTGTGTGTGTGTGTGTGTGTGTGTACTATTCTGAGAAAAGCAGCTTTGCCCAAGCACACATATCACCATGGCCCAGAAATAATGGAGAAATATATGATGCTGTACATCAAAATAAATATTCCCTTCTTCAAGTTGATTTCTTACATATTTTATCACAGTAGTGAAAAGAAGTTTGACAAAACTCCAGGCTCCCAGGCTTTTATCAAAGCAGTGCGTCATTCTAGGAATACAGATCAAAGACAGAAACAAGACACACAGAGAGGCTGGGTGAAGATACCAATACGCCCTTCAAATACATGCTCTCAATTCTCTGCTTTCTTCCACAAGGATCCAACACCCAATTTTTCCACCACCAACTAATAGGGACACAAGTTGTCAATCAAGCTGTGAAACAACATTACAATCCCAAACTCTAGCAATGGGTGAGGGTAACTACTTGCTCTTAGCACTATCTTGAAATTAGTGTTTTGTGTATCATTAATTTAGATATCACTCCATTGGAGACCTTTGGAAATGAGAGAACCAATGCAGTCAGAGTTAAAAGCTTTCAACCTAAGTCACTTAGCAATTTATAAAAACTTCTGTGCTGTTTCTTGAATTATATATGATTATGGATACATACATTTAAAGCAATTAACTAAAAATCAAAAAGATACAAATTCTTATATATTTTCAAAGCCTGAAAGTCACTATTCATTACATGATTTTTCTTGAAGAGTACTAAATAATTTAATTATCTTAGATAGGGACACAATGTCAGACGAATGAAATTATTCCCGCTCTGTCTAGCTTGGTGAACCAATGGATTTGATTGGATTTAGTTACACAGGAGCATGAGAAACTTGCAGAGAGTACTACTACTGACAGAGTCTCCTACCCCAAGCAGTTGAGAGCCACAGATCTACCCTGTATGCACTGCTACCTTGTTAGCTCTCCCTTATGTACACGAGGGGATATTTACTGACCTAATAGTGGGAGAAGGCTTCCTGTCGGTGATCACAAATGTTCCTGTTTCAAGATCACAAGGACTGTGTCAAGCCAGGAAGAATAGAGTTCCAAAGCACTCCCTCCTTCTTCCCATTTGCTACATTCTTTCTGCCTCCCTCTTCACAATGTTTCCTGAGTCTTGGACTCTGGTGCAGATGTGTGTCCCATTTAAGATGCTTTATCTCATTGAAGGCTAAACATGTGAGCCACTATGTCACAGTAATAGTCACATATTTTCAACACTTTGACTAGTTGATTCTTTGAAACAAGTGCTGACAAAAGCAAAAGAACCTTTTTTTTAACAAATAAGACTGACAACAGCTACAGTTTTTAAAGCAAATAATTTAGAACTTTTTCAGGCACATCACATCCATTTAACAAAATGGTAACAGTGGCCTCCTCATTAGGGCCAGTGCCCTTCCCAGCTACTGGTTCTTCCATTGTCTTACAGTACCATGTGTGCATTCTTTCCTTTGGAACAAGCTTTAAATCCAGCCACAGAGCAATTGTGACATAATTACACATTATCCACAATTTGTAGTATAACACAAGGTCCACAGTTGAATAAGACTGTTGGTTACAATTTTCTTCCATCAACCCAGCATACTGTCCCCTGGCACCATGAGAGCTTCTAGCTCAGTCCTATGTTTATTTTTTTTATGGCCTACACCCAAGACATAGGTGCAATGGGTTCTTGTCATTTAATACTAGTATACAACCAACAGCACTGACATAACCTGCACTGTTTTGAGGGTCTCAGAGACCGTCCTGAACCCCAACATGCAGGGAGATGGTAGACTCATGTCACTTACATTAGCAACCTTGCAGCTTATAGAAAATTTTCCATCCTTAAACAGTACCTTCATTCAAATTATTATCTGTTTGTTTGTTTGTTTGTTTGTTTGTTTTTGAGACAGAGTTTCTTTTCATAACTCTGACTTTCCTGGCACTCACTCTGTAGACCAGGCTGGCCTCAAACTCAGAGATCTACTTGCCTCTTCCTCCCAAGTTCTGGGATTAAAGGCGCGTGCCACCAACACCTGGCCATTCAAATTCTTTAAGTGCTGTTTAGCAACCCATACTTTCTTTCTATTAAATAACCCCATTAGATTGTAGAGTAAAGTAAATACCATTGAACTATGTTGTCCTCAGCTCAATTCTTTGGTGAAATGACTCTCCTTGTCACTGTCAGGTCTCTATGGATACTCCACATAATAGCAAGTTGAAGGTGACTCTTGATGATAGCTTTACCTGTTGCTTGCTACTTAGAAGAAACTTGCCCAATATAAACACTCGAGAAGATATTTCAACACTTTCCTGACAATAATGATCCTGGTAGTACAGTACAGGCCAGGCACACTTCCCTACTTATTTCATAATAACATCCATCTTCATTGACTGCAACTGAGAACAGGTCTCACATTTGAACAGTCATGAAAAATATCAGAATATTTCATGGGACTACCAGTGTCCTTAGCTATTTTCCACCTGGGTATTTAAGAGAAATGCCATATATTTTAGTAGGATCACATGTGTCTTGTCTCTAAGAAGTAAATGAAGGGAATACAGGCTACCACACAGGACACCACCATGGACACCAAATGTTTCGGGTGCAGGACATGAAGAAATAAAACTACATTAAGTTAGAAGCTTAAGTCTCATGGATTAGATTTCGTGATGCCAGAAGACCCTGTGCTGGGACTGCTGGAGGAGAATTCTCCCCAACAGTCTGCTGATTCCCATTGAACTCAGTTTTATTATTCCTTTCATACTTATTGTCAACACAATGTCTGGTCCATTGCTTGTGAGATCTCCCTTTACTATGGAGCCTTTCCTAAGTCATCCCTTTAAATACAACCCAATTTTCAATGTGTCATCAGACTCCAGGTCCCTGAGTTACTATTATCCTTAAATCTCTTAAGTGAACCCCGTGGCAATGCTTTCCTTCTTAATCCAGGAACATAATGGCTTTGTTTACTTCTATTGCAACAGCCCTGTGTGGTGTCCTGACATGAGCCATCAGTGCACCAGGTATCTGAGAGGATAAGAAGCATCTCTTTCAGTATCTTGTCTGGTTTGATTGTTGTTTCAATTACTGGTGGAGGTGTAGTAGCTTGAAAGACCACCAGTCCAAGCATAGACTACATGATATTGGTGTCAAAGGTTATGAATAACATACTTCACTGCTGTAAATATATACGCCGATTTTGTAGAGTTTGTCATCCCCAAAAGAAACTTTCCCAGAAGGTATTGAACCCAACCCTTAGTTCTATAGGCTGCTTTTCTACTACTGATGTGAAGCGTATGATGGATGTTTTAGATACAACTACCAATTGTCATTCTGTGACTCTGTCTATGAGTGGGACCCAAAACCTATTGGTACTGTTTGCTAAGTTTGTTATTTTTTTCAGTTATCACCATAGTTATAGCACTCTGAGATTTGAGTAACCTCTAACGAACATGACACTGAGATGTTGGAGAAAGTGCTGGGTAGCTTCCTGTCAACTTGACACAAGCTAGGGTCATGTGAGGAGAAGGGCCCTCAATTAGGAAATACCTCCATAAGATCAGGTGGTAGGCAGGCCTACAAGCATTTTCTTAATTAGTAATTAATGGTGGAGGGCTCAGCCCGTTGTGGATGGTGCCTTCCCTGGGCCAGTAGTTCTGGGCTCTATAAAAAAGCAGGCTGAGTAAGCCATGAGGAACAAGCCAATAAGTAGCACCCACTTTGGCCTCTGCATCAGCTCCTGACTCTATATTCCTGCCCTGTTTGAGTTCCTGTCCTGAATTTCTTTGATAATGAACAGTGATATAGAAGTATAAGCCAAATAAAACTTTTCCTCTCCAAATTGCTTTTGGGTCACAGTGTTTCATCACAGCAACAAAAACTCAACTGAGGTTTTTAGATAACATAGGTTTTTAGCATATCATATAAGAATCTTAGTTTGCTAGAAACCCATCTTGAGTTTTTTCTATCCTGGCCCCATGTTAACTTTTGCATCAAGTTCTGCAAAAGATGGGTAACCTGAGCAAATGAGGTGTGAAAGTTTTCCAGTACCATAAAAGTGCCCCCAAACACCTACGATTAGTATGTTCCTGGGCAGACTATTATAGAATATTTTCACTAACCCTGTCACATACCTTATATGTCATAACTATCCACAATATACCCAAGGCTTTTATAGCTTTGACTGGTTCTTAAAACTTTTATGGATTGATTTCCTTTTAGGTGAACATATATATCTTCCCCTTGTCTTCGAAACCTGTAAGACACTCAGAGGTCAGCATTGTATCATCTTCCTAATAGTCTTTCACAGAGATAGACAGGAACACAAGACAAGTTACCAGACCACCATCCTATAAAAACAGTAACGGGGGGTGAAAACAACCTTCGGGGGTGATATGAAAGTGAAGTATTGTCATTTCAAGTGAATTGGTTTTGGGATTCAGAAGCCAAAGAAATACTAAAGACGACATTAGCAAGGTCAAACGTGGCATAAAGAGATCCCGTGAGATAATTGTTCTATGAGCAATGCAATATAGGAGACAGCAGTTTAAGTGGAGGCATGACTTTATTTGGTTCTCTGGAATCCACTGTCCTGAGCCATAAGCCACTGACATCTTTACTAGCCTCAATGGGCTGGGAAGCAGTCTTAACAATAACCTCTGCCTTTTTTATTTCCTTGGTGGTTTCTACAAGCTCATCACGTCCGCACAGCATTCTTCACTGCTCATGACTACTGCCCTACATGGATGAGAAACTTTTCAGGGTTGTACTTCACGTAGCCAATCACCAATGCCATTAAAGTTTGCATTCTCAAGCCAAATTCTCCAGCCTTGGTATAGAAGTGTTTTTATATCGCTACATGCCCTTCCCCCCCCCCGAACATTTTCCAGCAGGGGAGACATGTCCACAATATGCTTTCAATATGCGTATTAACATAACAATTGCACACCCCTAGGACAAGCTTAGCCTTTGCCACCTGCACTATTTTATCTGCATGTCCATCTGCTTCTGCCTACCATGCCTGATGCTTTCAGTGGCTGGTCTGAGTTAAGTGTGCCCAGTTCCTGTATCCACTAAATCTCAGATGTCCTGCACATTAGCAGAGAGCTAATAAATGCACATTTAAGATAGAGTTTCTGGTTTTTCCCTGTATGGCTCTTACTTGCAAGCAACTTTGGAGACTCCTTCAGAGAAGCAGCTGGTGTGGCTGCCATAATGACATTCCTTCGTAGCAGGAGGTACAGTGGGAGTCACCTGTATGTCCCTTTGTTTTCATTCCTTTAACCCCTTTAATGAATTTCTATTCAGTGTCTGAAGTCCTCTTCCAAAGGCTCATAGGGACAGGTTTGTGATTCTTATCAGTTTCTTTCCTAAAAACACCAAATTGATTCAGTCATACTTGCCTTGAGGTGATCCAAACTGACCCCATGATCTGCTTCACCCACATGTCCACCTCTTTGTTAGTACTTTAATATGGATTTCATATTGGTCTAAAGCATTCAGAGCCCTCAAAGTCTCTTATACCCGACAATGGTCATGATCCACCATGGGAATCAACAAATCCACCCTGAGTCCCCACATTATTACCAATGTCTTTTCCAAAGTTATTCCTTACTTAAACTCTTATTTGAACACAGTTATAGCCAGACCAGTGGCCTGAGCATCAAACACTACCTTTTATGTAGCCAAATCCTTTGCAGTGCCTATCCTTCTGCAGTTTTCAAGTGTCTGCTAGCAATAAATGTTCCCAATGGCTCATATGAGTCACCCCATCAGAGACTGATTTCCCTCATTTTATCTTTGTCTCAAGGTTGGATAAATGTTGTATTACTTAGTCTCCCTGTTTCCCCAGCACTCAGGCTGCTCTCACTCACCTTTATGTTCTTCAGCCTCCCAACTCCATTGTGAAAGGCTTCCTTTTTTTAAACTTTTATTAATTACACTTTATTCACTTTGTATCCCCCCATAAACCGCTCCTTCTTTCCCTCCTAATCCCACCTTCCCTCCCCTTTCTTCACACATGCCCCTCCCCAAGTCCACTGATAGGGGAGGTCCTCCTCTCCTTCCTCCTGATCTTAGTCTATCAGATCTCATCAGGAGTGGCTGCATTGTCATCTTCTGTGGCCTGGTAAGGCTGCTCCTCCCTCAGGGGGAGGTGATCAAAGAGCAGGCTAATCAGTTTATGTCAGAGGCAGTCCCTCTTCCCATTACTATGGAACCCACTTGGACACTGAACTGCCATGAGCTACATCTGTGCAGGGGTTCTAGGTTATCTCCATGCATGGTACTTGGTTGGAGTGTGAGTCTCTGGAAAGACCCCTGTGTTCAATTTTTCTGGTTCTGTTGCTCTCCTTGTGGAATTCCTGTCCTCTCCAGATCTTACTATTTCTCACTTCTTTTAATTTCACATTTAAAAGTCTTCCCCAACCCAAGAGGTTCATGTGCAGAGAGAGGACTTCTTGATTATTAGTTTACTACTAAGCCATTATGAAGACCCTTGTTTGCAAACATAATCATGGATTCTCCACCTTCCTCAGGTTAGTCCAGGGGCCTGTTTTTTCTATAACTTTTTGCTTTGCTCTTTTCCTTTTAATCACCCAATTCTCCCTGTGGGCTGCAAGTTTTTAGATCCCAGGAAAGTCTTTAGCACAGATCTAATTTTATTCTTTCCTGTTAACTCTTCTAGTTGTGGGAAGGAGCAAGCCAATTCTCATTCTCCCCTTCTCTCGTTTTTTCTACCACATGCGAAGCTAACAAAGAGATTAGTACCCATCTCTTTTTTTTTTTTCTAGTTGTAATTCCCTCTCATGAGGACACATTGTTTCCAGCCTGAGAGCTGAGCCTCAGTTGCATGCTTCACTTCCACGGAAAGGTCTCAAAGCCTGCTTATGATGCTGCCCCCTCCCCCCCACCCCCCCACACAGACTACTTTAAAAGAATACAATGTATTCTCTACTGCATCAGTCATTGGTCGGGCATTACCCTACTCACATGGTGGACCCCACTCATCAAAGAAAGGTGCTACCTAATACCAGAAAGAGGAAAATGGCCACACTGGAATTTTCTCCAAGAATGCTCCCTCCTCAGGTAGCTCAGCATTGGTTGCATGCCTTATTACCCAGAGCAGGAACAATGAATCTGCCACTCTACAGGAAGGAGGCACATCCCATATCCCACACAGGGAAAGGTAGCCAGTGTAGCCTCACAAATGCTCTAGCCCACACAAGTAATCCTTGAGTAGATGCCCCAATACTCATCACAGAAGTCACATTATGCCTCCTTCCCAATTAATATTTGATCTCCTTGATCCCTGTTCAGGAACAAAATGTCCACGTTTTGGGGAAACATAAACAAAATGTGACATATGGGACACTAATGACAGACTGAAGAAATAATTTGACCCATCTAGCTTTGTGAACCAGTGAGTTTATTGGAGTTACTTACTGAGTGTGAATTGCGGTTATGAAGCTTCATCAATGAAAATTGTTCATCCCCAAAAAGATGACAAACTGCACCCCTAACCTTTTTCACCAACTTGAATGCAGACCTCCCAATGATTCTTCTCTCCCCAACCAATTACTGTTTATATAATCTTGAAAACGGGCCTCATGAGTGTCTTGTAAGCTTAGTGAGCCTCCGAAGACTTAGAAGCCTCTTCCTCCAAGAAGGACTGTTTTAATTAGCAGAAAAGAGCTGAGCAATAACCCCAACTGGACACCAATGGCAGACAGGAGAAATGATGGTTCCATCTATGTCTAACTTGACAAAACAATTTATTAACTAAGGGATGGCTAAAGAGTTACTTACCAGAGCAAGGACAATTTATAGGCAGATCTCACTAAAAAAGTATCTGCCCACCCTACGCTCAAAAGGTGAGCCACTTATAAATCCTTAAGAAAGGGTGAGCCTCATGTAACTCCTTCATGGACCCACCGTATGCTGTACCACCTCATGAGTCCTGCTTTGCTCTCGTGAGGGAACATCAGTAGATCTAGTCTGCTGGGGTTTTCATCTAGGTAATTGGAATTGCTCAGAATTAAAGGTGGCAACAGCTACCTCTTGTGCAGAGAACAAAAGGACAGTAACACTCTTCAGTTCATTGTGTCATCACTGGGTGTCTTTACAGTCACAATAAAGTTAAGCATCTCTGATGGGTTACAATACAATGAAGAAAAGTGTGTGTTCATGTGTGTGTGTGTGTGTGTGTGTGTGTGTGTTTATCCAGATACGATTTGTTCGTTTGGTCTTAAAATCTATTCAGTTAGCATTTCATATTTGAGTATTAATAAAAAAAATTCCTTGAAGGTGGTAATAGAAAAGCTGTATTCCCCAGCCATCCAACCAACCATGCTTGTGTAAACTACAGATAATGTTCTGAAGTAGCATCTTGTAAAAATACGCTGTGGACAGGAGATAAGCAGTAAATGTTTGTTAGTAAGCTGCACACGATAACTCCTGTGGAACACACATGTTGTTTGTCCTCTGTAATCTGCAAATATGTTTTCCGTAGCAGACCACTTGTATCTGCTACGTTTTCCAAACAAGCAAAATATGTATAAGACTATTTCAGTTTTCAAAAAACTCCAGATTCTTAAATCACTGCACATCTCAGGGAATATTACTTTGGCAGAAATCCTAGTGGGTCACATAACAAAGTTATGCAAAGGAATAAGTATAACAATAAGAAGCCACTTTGAATTGAATGACTCCTTATAAATTAAAAGCAGGGACAGTCTCTTTCTTATGATAAAATGACAATAGAACGGTGGTACATAGAGGAGAAAATGACATCATTATGGACTTTTGATAGATGGTAGAATTAGAAGATGAACCCTAAGGTGTTTGTCTGTGTCACCAGAATTAGGACCAGCCATCATTCTCTGTCTTCTAATGTGATGAGCACAGATGGTGAACTGAGAGAAACACATCCCTTAGTGGTATTCCAGCCCAAGTATGGTATTTTCTGATCTGATCCCAAGGTAATACAACAAGCCCAAACTGAGGCACCTTGAACACAATAACAGACGTATGCTTTCAAAAATACTAGGTCAATAAAAACAGAAAAAAAGTAGAAGGAAAAAAAAACATTGTAGAGTCTAAAAAATTAAGACAATAATATAGCAAAATGCATGACCCTAGATTATATTTTAGGTTAGAAATAAAGCCACCTAGGATATTATTAAATTTAATATGTAATGTGAGATAGGTATTTTTTAAACACCTAATTATAACAAATATACTTATAATATGTGGTCACAGAAAAGACTCTATCTAACCTTAGGAAACAGCCATTGACTTATTAGAGGAACATGATGTCTCCCACCCACCTTCGGGTGCTTTATTTAAAATGCATGAATAAAGATAAATGCAACAAAAGAATGAAGAGAGGAGTTTAAACAATTCTTACTCAATTCATGTTTTCAAATTCCCAAACATCCATTTGCTCAGGATGATGCAATTTCCTTAGGCTCAACTTCATATCACTATGACCTACATAGTGTGAGCCCAGAGCAGACTGAGATACCCCCACAGTTCCCAAAATAAAGGGATCCTTTTGCTATGTTGTTTGAATGGTAAAAGTTATTTCTGCATTAATAAATGAGTAAGACCAGCATAAAGGAGGGATGGCTCAGCAGTTAAGAGCACTTGCTGTTCTTGCAAAGGACCTGGAGTCAGGTCCACATAACAGTTAATAACTCCAGTTTCAAGGCATCTGACACCTCCCACCCTCCTCAGGTATGCAAAACACATGTAAAATAAGGAAATCTTATCTACATAATAGAATAATAAAATTAGGAAGAAGATATGAATTGTGCTGTCATGGTATTTGACATGCCAGAGTAGTAATTTGTGATGTGTAATTCTGAAGTTAGATGCTTATTATACACAGAGAATAAATATCACTTAGCCTATAAACATATAAGTTCGTCATCAAAAATACAATCCATACACAAAAATCTTTACTTGCCCATAAAGAGAGTCCCTCCTTATGAGGAAGATTAAAGGAAACCAATTTCCTTCATGTTGCTGTTCACTATCTGATGAGAGCCTTCAATTTATCTCAGTTAAGATTACATCTTGGCACCCCATCCAAGGCACACTAGAATAGCCGGCACGTGCTCTGCGCTGGTTCTAAAGGGATAACAGATGAATAGAATAATTGCATTTCAGAACTTTAAAGAGCTTTGACACTAGGAAAGTCACGTCATTTTTTTGGCCCACAAATTTCTTTATTCTTTTGAATTTTAAAAAAGGATGCAGGCTTAAATCAGCCTTCCATGCATATGGATTTTACTTTGGAAAAATTTAAGACAGTAAAGGCCAAATTGCCATGTGGGTACAACTGTGAGCTCAGTGTAAACCACCTTACAAGCGTGTGTCAAGATAACAGAATGCTCCCTCAAGGGTATCTAAACTGCCCATCTGAAAGTCTCCTTCAAAACACTTTAGAAAATAAACTTAACAGCTTCTACTTAATGCTCTAATAGTCTTTTTTTTAAAATAACAATGTTTGCTTTTTTTTGAATGGTTTTATTTTTCCCAGCTACAGAATAATTAGCTAACAATAAAGACTGCATTGTTGGGGCTGAGCGGACCTCACACGTGCACACATGCACATTAACTTCTGCATATACATGCATAGGAACACATGCACACACATACACATACAGCTTGTTACATAACTCATGTGCAGTACAACACATGTGCATACATAAACACATACACACACGCTTGCACCTGTGCTTAGTAAAGAGCAGCATGAGGGCCCGAATTTAGGTCTCTAGCATCCATGCAAAAAAGCTGAGCCCAGCAGCACATATCTATTATCCCAGGGCTTTGGACACAGGGACAGGAGGATTACAAGAATGTGCTAGTCAGCTAGTCTACATGAATAGATGAGATCCAGGATCACTGGGAAAACATCTTGCAAAATAAGTTAGAAAGCAAGTGAGGAAAATATGTGATGTCATTCTTCAGTCTCCATGTGCACATATGTGGAGAGGCCGACACACCCATATAGCTGCATGCACACATACATGCACACACACATATTGCCGTGTATACCACACAAGAAAGAGAACTATTCAGTGTAGTGTAGTGTTCTTGTGCGATCCACAAGAACAAGTTCTTTGTTCTCCAGAAACACCTGTCACTACCTTCAGGGGTGACTTTATTAGTTCTCCTAGCAATTACTGACCATTCACATTTCCGTGTCACTGCCTTGTACTAGATCTATCCAACAAGCGTGTACTGCATTTCTATTGTTTTCCTGGAACTTTATTTGATGCTACGGATATTTTTGAAGGACAGCTGCCACTCGTGAACTTATCGGTTGGTGCTATAGGTTACTTCATAAAGAGAAAAGTACGGTGAAATGCTCTATAGAAGCATGTCAAGAGACATAGATGGCAGACATGACCAGCAGCTAGTTATAGATGTGCAAACCGAAACATACATGTATATCTAATTATATAGGTGCTGCTCTGTAGAAACCAGACACAAAATTTCACTACAATTACATAGTCCCAACATTGTAGTCACAATGACTAGAATCCATCCCTGAAGGTACCTATCAAAAGAGCTACGTTTCCACAATAAAGGTATCTCATCATTTAGGAAATGCCAAGCTTTTAAACAGCATTACACAGGAAATAAAAAAATAAAGATCAAATATAATGTCTATTATACCACAATCCTTTAAGAAAATAAATACCAGTGAAGACAAAACACGGCCATCTAGATAAGTAATATAAAATGGGATATTGGATGTGGCTGCACATTGTAATAACATAACAAATTGTGTCTAATTAAGTCCCAGTCGACAGAGAGGAACCATGACTGATGCTGGAAGCTCCTACTCAGCTTTCTGGGCCTACTGCGGTCATGGAGCTTAGAAAAGATCCAGCTTCTGCCGCTTTCCTAGTCTGGCATAATTCCTCACTACATTTTAAACCTTAAACTTACACCCAAAGAGAGGTACAGCTGTCATTCCTCATCAAAGAAGCCTCTATTTACAGCAAAATGGAGAGCATTTACAGAAAATCAGGACTGGAAACAACACAGGTACAGATTATTGGGGACCCAGGCCCAGAGGCTACTTCAAGATTACAATTCCAACATGCATAGAGAGGACCTAGAATCCCTGCTTAGATGTAACCCATAGACTCAGTCTCCAAGTGGGTTTCCTAGTAAGGGGAACAGGGGCTATTTAACATTAACTCAGTGGCTGGCTCTTTGATCACCTTCCCCTGAGTGGGGAGCAGCCTTACCAGGCCACAGAGGAAGACAATGCAGCCAGTCCTGATGAGACTAGGATCAGAAGGAAGGGGAGGAGGACCTCCCCTATCAGGGGACTAGGGGAAGAGCATGAGAGGAGATGATGGAGGGAGGATGGGACAGGGAGGAGATGACAGAGGGGCTACAGCTGTGATACAAAGTGAATACATTGTAGTAAATACTTAATAAACAATTTAAAAAAGAAAAAAAGATTACAATTCCTACATCTATGGCTCAGGGAGCACTGAAGAAGAGGGGAGGGAAAGCTTGGGAGAGCCAGAATATCAGGAAGTCTGCTGTGAAACTGTCTCTGCTAGGGATGGCTATATACACAAGACTGGCACAACGGCAAAATCAAGAGATGTGCTAATGTGGAAGGATGGACATTTACAGGGTCCCACCCTTAACAAAGAACTACCAGCAACTAAGGGCTGCTGGGAGGAGAATTAGCCTCGCTCAAGGATGAACCTCCTCAGTGACTATTCAAAACAAAGCAGTCGGCTTGAAACCATACACATACCAACAACATAAACTCAGTAGATTGTACTTACCTATGTGTGTAGTTATTATGTGTGTACAAAAATACATATATATACACATATATATATGTAATAACAAAGAAAAGGAGGCTATCAACTTGACAAGGGGTACAGAACGAGTATGGGGTGAGACAGATGGGAGGACTGGAGGGAGGAAAGGGAAAAGTGATGTAACTCTATTTCAATAAAAAAATAACAGTTTAAAAATTGCCTCTCAAAGCCACCTTCAGTGTGGCTAAAGTAAAGTAAATTTGCAATGTGACCCAGCCATGTCATTTCACAGTAAGAAGAGTAAACTACTGATGTCTCTGTCCCTTATTTTCTTACACTTCCCCACTCTATCTAGATTAAGGGAGCAGTGGAAGCTTACTCTGGTTTTTAGACCTTTCAGAAGAAGACGGAGAGAAATTTTAGCAAAAATCAATGAATGAATTATGTGTGTGTGTTTGTGCACACGAAACTGACTAACTCTCCTATCCTTGCCAAACATACACTGTGAAAAAGCATATTTATTTTACTCCCCAGCCCCTTTCCATTTTTTTTTTTTTCAGATTATGGAAGGCACACATTTTTAGCCCCTTGCAGTTTAGAGAGGTGTGTGGCCATTACGGCCAGGGACATGTATTGTAAATGAAACCACATCCAGGCTCTCACTATGAGACATCTAGAGACAACTCTTCATTCTTCCCTGCTTCAAAGGAAGGCTTGGGTCAAGAAGGCAGAGCCCCAAGAGCAAAGCGGCTTTGATTGCTCAGTTACTACTGTGAGGAGTTATTGCCTTAAAGGATATTTAGCTTTGCAGAGGACTCAGGGTCAACTAGAAAAATAAAGAAAAGTCAAGAGGTGTTCTGTTTGTCTCTTGCCACAGTGTAACCTGCTCTCTGTGCTACTCTTTGTTGGGAGAAATAACTTGGGGAGGATGGATTTGTTCAGACTGATAGTTTTAGAGGTTTCTACCCATCAGGTCAGGAAGGGCATGAGAAACAGAGCTGTTCAGCCCACAACTGCCTATAATTCCAGCTGTAGGGGATCCAACAAGTTCTTCTGGGCAACTACACATGTAAACACACCCTCACAAAGACACACGGACATACGCACCTTCACAAACACACACATCACAGATAACTATAATTTTTAATGAAATAAATTGTTTCTAAATGTTAAAGATTAGTAGGGAAAGTGCAGCAGAGAAGATGGCTTTAACTTGGGAATGTAATTGTGTCAACAAGTCAATGTGGGTGTTTCCTATGAAATTGGTTAGAAATTAGTTTCTATCAGGCTTTTATACAAAAAGACAAAACAAAACAAACAAACAAAACACAGGAAAAGGAAGCCAGACCAAAATATAGCCCACAAGTAACCTTTGCCATGACATAGTTTCTAAAATCAAGCCCACCTTCCCCAGTTCCTTCATCTGCCAGCAGTATACACAAACTGTGAATCTATCAATAGATTAGCGTGTTCTTCCGGTCAGAGTTATGATGATCTAGTTATGTCTAAAAACACTCTCAGACAGGCCAAAGTACTACCAATATTTTTTAGATATTTCTCAGTACAATCAAAGAATCAACCAGGATTCACCATCACACTACCCAGTTTAATAGAAGAAGGGAGTCGTTGGCCTAGGATAACATTTGAAGCTTTTATTAGTACTAAAGCATTAATATATATTAATTATTGCATTGAAAACTGTCTGAGGGCAGAGAGCCTGGAGGAACTCTGTTATCTATACAGTCTCTTTGAAATTTTAACCAAAAGAAGGAATAACTTAGCCACTGAAAACAATTTCTGTAGCAGTTGGGTAAAAATTTTGCTGCTTTACCAATTCAACCAGGAAACCTGTTCCTGTTATGCTGCTTATGGGAGGCTTCTGAAAATGCCAACTAGCCTAGACATTCTGCATCATAAAAGATTGCTCATAAAACAAATTATATTACACTCCCTCCCTCAAAGAAGTCCATCACCTCTGGATACAGATGGAGAGGACGAACATGAGACTAGAAGGAGCCACCATCTTCCAGGAGGTAAAAGCCTACGTCTCTGGAAGGTTTTCATAATGTGAATTATCTGTGATACTATAAACTAATCAAGAAACTCATTTTCGTTTCCTTGGGTTGCTATTTGTTACCTCTGTCATGGTGCTCAGGTCAGAGCACTGGTAAAGCTACACAAACCCAGCTTTGCTATTTGAGTGGTTTGGTGAACTACCTCACATCCATAGATTGCAGAAACGGTCACAGGGCATTCATTGATTCTTCCTCCAATGAAAAGCAAAATGTTCCTCTGCCCCTTCAATGATGTCTAGTCTTTTCATTTTTTGACCAAAAATAATGATAGACAGAGATAGATAGATAGACAGACAGACAGATAGACAGATAGTTTAGATAAATAGATAGATGATAGATAGATAGATAGATAGATAGATAGATAGATAGATAGATAGATAGATAGATAGATTAGATAGGCCATAGAACAAAGTACAACTCTTCTGAGATGGGACATGAACTGTCATAAACACTTCTTACATTAATAGGCCCTGGCTCACCAATCAGTTGTTTGGAGAATAGCACCTAAATCTCTTTGGTTGTCCCAGCTGGTAATCAGACACCCTCGAGAGACAGAGCTTCCAAGCAGACTTTCATCTGATCACCAACCTTGAAAAGAGACTACACAAGACTAGATTCTGCAGCCCAGATGAACATGCTGACCTAAGGAATTATGAGCTACATAAATGGGTATTGTCTAATTAACTTTGATGGCAGTTAGTTAAATAGAAAAGGGCAATTAATAAGATAATGATGATATAAACATGAAATATTGTTCCTAAATTACGCTAATGATATTTATGATGTGATAGAGAAGGCCATCAAAAAGGAACAGATGCTAGTGTGACAGCCTGCATTTGACCAGCAAGGTTTAAGTTTCCCAGCTATATATTTTCACTTGTCTATTAATCAGTGAGGCAGCCATCATACCCACACACACACACACACACACACACACACACACACACACGCACACGTACATGCACAAGCACAGACACATAACACACAGAGACTGCTTAAATGATGGAAACAATAGAAATTTGCTTTCTCATAATTCTGGAGGCCAGCACGAAGAATAAGGTCAAGGGACTGACTGACTCAGCTCCAGATGAAAGGGTCTCCTTCCTCCGTGCACAAAGCTGCCTTCTAGCTGTTTGTCACATTGCAGAGAGAGACAGAGAGAAGCAGAGGTGGGAGGGAAAGGGAGAGAGAGAGAGAGAGCCTAGTGGCTGGTACTTCTTTTAATAAAACACCAGCTCCATTGGAATCAGGTTGCACTCTCGCTCTTCACAGTCATGGTCTCAGACACATAGTCACCTGGAGGGGAAGGGCTCAACAAATGAGTTTGAGAGAGGCATAGATGGACCCATAATGATGCTAAAACAAAAAAATACTGCTATTGTTGAATGCATATGGTAAAATATCCTTGGTTTTCACAAAACCAAGATGGGCACTCCCTCATCTCTACTGTCCTTTTTCAGTTGTGTTTGACAAATCAGCGTTTTATGAAGAAAAAAAAATATTACACTTGAAGCAGTAACTTGAACTTTTTCAGTGAATTCAGATATGGAGTATTTAAACAAAGGGAATATTTGATGTTTTACTCCTTAGAAAAGTAATTGTTGAAGGTACACCAACATGTCTTATTTGCCATCTTTACTACATCCTGCTTTCTCCACATATTTTAGTAATAAAATGTCAAAGTGTGGCATTTTTGAATAATGAAATAGAGAGCATTGTATGAAGTAAAAGCAAAGATTTCTCAAAGGCTATGAGATATTTGCATGCAATAACTTTACCACCATGCACATAAAATTTTCACATGTCTCACTGGGCAATGCTAAGAAAATATTTGTAGTATTTTATTTTACATTTGATGTGCATTATTTTTTTCACCAAATTCTGAACTGTAGAGCACAGTGGCTATACTCCAAGCCATTAGAGAATGACACATTCAACTCATTAACTGTCATTAAATAACTCCTGTATAGATCTTCATTTCTTGCACTCAATAAATACATATTACTCTTTGCCCTCACATCTGAAAAGTATTTTCTTATTCTTACCTTCTATATATTTGCTAAATTTGCCTTTCACATTTAGGCCTTTATGTATACATAAAGTTAAGTAAGGCTTCAGTTTGCTTTTAATGCAAATTCATATGGGAATTGTATTCAGAAAAAGGACTGTTGACCCTCCATTAACAGTGCATGCCACCTTTTTCATATACAGCCATATTTTATCAACAGGAATCTGTTCTGAGAAATGTTTCATTGGGTGATTTAAGACTGTACTTAGTTATATATACCTGTCTTTGTCAGTGTTCTATTGGTGTGCAAAGATACCATGATGAAAACAACTCATATAAAAGAAAGCACTTAATTGTGACTTGCTTACAGGTCAGACATAATTACTGTTATGGTGGGGAGCATGGCAGCACACAAGTAGATGTGGTTCTAGAGAGGTAGCTGGGAGTTCTACACCCAGATCCACAGGCAGCAAAAAGAGAGAGACACTGGACTTGGCTTGAGGCTTTTGAAGTTTTAAAGCCCACCTCCAGTGATATGATTCCATCAGTAAGGTCAACCCTGCTCCAGTAAGGCCACACCTCCTAACCCTTCTCAAATAGTGCCACTCCTGATCACTAAGCATTTAAATATATGAGCCTATCAGGGCCATTATTCAAACAACCACAGTACCCTATTGGGTTTACACACACATTTTGGAATTATCTTATCAAATTATAGAAAAAAGATCTTGCTGTGATTTTTGATTGTGATCACATTAACTATATAAATAATTTTGAAGTAAAATGATTAATAAAATTTGTCTTTATATTTGCTTACGTATTAGCTGATGGTTTTCAGTACTTTTCAATTGCTCTTTTTCTGGTTTATTTGCACAATTCTTGATATGCTCTGTGGGGTCTGTTGCTAGATAATACATATATTTTATTCTATTATAAATATAATTTTTATGGTTTTACTTATATTTTAGCTGTTACTATTAAAGATACATTTTACTATGCATTTATTATAAAACAAATTTGTATTATTCTTTTCAACTTATTCTTTTACAACTTACTTGTAGTTGCTTCTTACTAATTCTATCATATGACAGTAATATGATGAGAGTAATATGATTTTCAAATGATGCATTTTACTTCTTTGTTCTTCCCATTCTTAATATCCACATATTTTTCTTATCATACTGTAATGGCTAAAAACTATAAATAAATTCTGAATATATGATGTGGCTTTTGTGTTCTTGGTCTTCTACCAAATGTAGAGCTCAAGTCTTAAGTGTATTTTCACTATCTACCATCTGTTCTGTTTCTAATTTGCTAAGAACATCAACTGCTAAAGAAACACGCACTCACTGAAGCTCACAGAGTGGACGAAGAAAAGTTTTATTAAGAGCCCTCTTGTAGGTAAGATTTCGCTGCAAAGGAATCTTGAAATAGAGCAAAATTTGAGATTGAGTTCAAATATCACATGGACAGGTAGACAATTGCAGT
Organism: Rhombomys opimus; assembly: GCA_010120015.1. Classification (NCBI taxonomy): domain Eukaryota; kingdom Metazoa; phylum Chordata; class Mammalia; order Rodentia; family Muridae; genus Rhombomys; species Rhombomys opimus. The sequence continues at coordinate 488,479 of REGO01000262.1, forward strand.
GATTAAGCTATGTAGAAAACTGAAAACAGGAACACGAGAATTCTGAATAAACATGCCTAGCATAATTCTTGTTGAAGACAAGACCCAGTGATTGACTATCACCTAGAGGGAAGGAGAGAATGAGGACTGATCAGATATCAAGTGGGAGGTTCTTGTTATATTGACCTATCAAGTTCTCTTGTTAAAACTGTCCTATGAGGAAGTGCGCAGATGGGAATAGGAGAGGGCTCAAAATATTGACTAGAGTTTGTCCAAGTAAAGAATTTTTGTCACAATGAATATTATATGCTATCAAGTGTTTTTCTTATATAGCTGAAGCAATAATGTTTCACTGTTCATCATAATGTGGCAAGTTGCATTAATATATCTTTTAATATTAATATAAACTAATCTTCCTAGAATAAACCCTACTTTGTCATAGAGGATTATGTTACCACTTATGCGTTCTAAATCTGTCTTGCTGTCATAACACATACAGCTTTTGAATCTATATTTCACAAATAAAACTGTCCAAGATTTGGGAAACTTGAAGCTTTCCCAGAAAATAAATATATTTAAGGTCACAGCAAAGAATGTATAATTCCTATAAAGAAGCCATGCCTTTGCGCCAGAACAATATGGAAGATGGCAATATGGAAGATGGCCTTTAAGCATCTCAGAAATTAGACATATTCCCACATGTTGTGCAGCTGAAGATTTTGCTTAAGAGAAGAGTCCTTGAATTCCCTGCTTTCACATAGGAGCCATTAGGATTAATTCCATGAATCTTTTCCATGAGTTCAGCCAGCATGGCACTCACAGATTGCAGGGGTAAGAGGACCCTAGCACTGACCTTAGCATTACCTGTGTAGTGCTAGGTTTGTAGGAATGGTGAATGCAGGAGCTCCGCTGTCATAGAGGCTTCCACCAGCACTTCAGAGAAAAGTCTAAGAGGCCAGCATATGGCAAGGCTGGAGTCCTGTGATGGGTAAAGCTGTGATAATAAGGTTCAGCTGAGGCAAGGGATAAAAGTAGCATGGACCAAATACCAGTGGAAGCCATAAGCCCAAAGTGAAACCAAGATAATAGCAATGTGGGCTATAGCCACTGAAAATATGGTAGCGAGACTGTCCAAATCCTTAAGGGGCTATATCCTACTCCTGAGTGCTCCAGGTATCAGACACGGAAGTAAAGGATTTAATGTTTGCCCTGTTAGTTTTAGGTCTCGCTTTGGTCTAATTCCTAGCTGCTGATTTCCTGTTCCAGTGTATCTTCATTCAACTTCTCAATAGAGGCTTGCTGTTAAGAGTTGTCGTGAGTCTCAAACTTTGAACTTGAACTTCTCATCAGTATTTCAGCAGTGAGGAACTTAGGTAGTCCTTGAGGTGAGCTAGATGCATGAGTCTTTGAGAGTCAGATATAGAATGTTATTGTTTGGACACAACATGCTCACTAAAGGTCATATGTTAAAAGGTCATTCACCAGACAACAGAACTTTAGGAGGTGGAAAAATTAAGAAACGATACCTAGTCAAAGTTATATCACTTCAGGTGTAGTCTTGGAAGTAATTCTTAGGATATTAGGCCCTTCCTCTCTTTTTGCTTCAGTTTTTATAAGGTGAGAACTGATTTCCGACTAGTTCTTCCATCATGATAAACTATCTTTTTTGTTATTCACTTTACATCCCAATCGTAGCCTCCTCCCTCCTCTCCTCCTGGTCCCACCTCTTTCCCTTTTCTCCATGTCTCCCCTCTCCCTTCAGGAAAGGGACACCCCACCACCTGCCCATTCCAGCACATCAAGTCATATCAGGACTAAGCACATCTTCTACCACAGTGGCCTGCCAAGGCAGCTCCACCAGGGGGAAGTGATCAAAAAGCATTTAAGAGAGTCCTTGTCAGAGACAGCCCGCTCCCCTTACCAGGAACCCACACGAAGACCAAGCTGTCTGTTAGTGCACATGTATGTAGGGAGCATAGGTCCAGTCATACATGGTCCTTGGTTGGTGTTTCAGTTTTTGAAGTTAGGTGGCTATGTTGTTCTTCTTATGGAGCTTCTGTTCCTTCTGGGTCCTTCTATCCTTTCTTTCACTCTTCCACAAGGCTCCGACCAAAGTTTGGCTGTGAGCATCAGCATCTGTTTCAACCCACTCCTAAGTGGGGCCTCTCAGAAGACAGCTACACTAGGCTCCCATTTACAAGCATAGCAGTGTCATTAACAGTGTCAATGGTTGGCTCTCTCCTATGATGTGGCCAGGCATTAGTTGAACATTCCTTCAACCTCTGCTCTATCTTTATCCCTGCACATCTTGTAGGCAGGGTAAATTTGGGGTCAAATTTTTTTCTGGATACGTTGGTATTCCCCTACCTCTCTTAGGAGTTGTGTCCGGTTAGAGGATGGCCTCTTCAGACTCCAAGTCAGCTACTAGAAGGAGTCTCTGCTAAGGTCACACCCATATCCTCCCCGGAGCCTACCCTGTTGTAGGTCTCCAGCCTATCTCAGAGATGCCCCACACCATGGTTTCTCTTCTCTCTGCATGCCCTCCCCCATCGGATCCTCACCCTCATTTCCCTCAGCGCTCCTTCTCCTATCCTATTTCCTCTTTCAAGCACTTCCTCTGTCCTAAATCGGAAAAGAGAAAGATTTCCCATGCTCATGAATCAGTAGGATTAACGTAGCGAAAATGGTCATCTTACCAAAAATAATCTATGGATTTCAATGCAGTTACCATCAAAACACCAACAAAATTCTTCACAGACCTTGAAAGAATAATTCCCAACTTCATATGGAAAAAACAAAAAACCAGAATAGCTAAAACAATCCTATATAATAAAAGAATTTCTGGGGGCGGAGCCAAGATGGCGAGCACACACCATCTCTGAGTGGTGGAATACCTGAACTTCTGAGTTGGTGAATGGAAGGACCTCTAACCCAGGAAGACAACGGTGGAGATTTCTAGACCAACAGGGAACATCACAGGAGACCTCCCTCCACCTCGGCACAGCAGCACAGCGGCACAGCTGACTGGTCTTTCTTAGAGCAGACCTAACTGCCTGAGGTATACAGCCGCTGGGGCAGAGCTCCAAGCCCTTTAGCGGCCACAGATCTGCGCCGCGGCTACACCATCCCCCCAGGGCCCGAGTCTGCTGGACGCCATACTAGCCCCGCAGGATCGCCATCAGTGACGGTATGGCCCGCCCAATCCCACAGTGACAGAGAATACGCCATATATTCACCAAAACCAGGCAGAAACTCCATACAACCTAGATACACCAGGTGCTGGGCTTCCCAAGCTTGGAGAGCACAGTGAAGAGAATCCAGGACTTCCCAGAAAGCATCGGGACTAGCGACCCAGTCACCAGTTACAGTGGGACTTGGCGGCGGGGCAGCACTGAGCTGTCGGGACACAACAGCACTCCAGTTTATGACTAACCAGGGCCAAACCAGAGAACAGAGAGAGCCTGGTTATGCCGTTCACCACTGACGTGACCACCCTGAAATCTCCAGCGGCAGCAAGACCTCAGAACCTGGCAGTGACAGCAGCACAGAACTGGTGGGGCACATCAAAGAAGCAGGGCCAAACCAGAGAGCAGAGAGGCCGATTCCACTATCTCTGCCAAGTGACCTGCATGTAAGTGAGTGCACCCTTGAGAATCTGCAGATCCCCGGACCCTGGGTTTACTAAAACAGAAGCCAGGCATCGAACCCCCTTCCACCCACATACCCACTTTGGGAAACAGAGGGGCACTAGGGACACTGAAGTTCCTGCTCTGTGGGTCTAATTGAGGAGTTAAGGCAGTTAATGCCAGAAATTGCGCTGCAATCATCACTAGCGCCTGCGACATATACAGTGCAGAGTCCCTCCCACACACTCAAGGGCTCAACATTAGCCATCACTCGGCCCTTTGAGACACACGTCCACACACAGTAACACACACACACACACACACACACACACACAAGCTCGCGCTCGCGCGCACACTTGCACTTGCATTTTCCCTGTTTGCGCCTGCGTACTTTCCTCCAACAGGTACAGCCAGTCCTCAGCACACGCTGAGAGTTCTCACCTTCCTGAAGAACTCTCCAGACGCCAGAGAAAGACAGTACCAGTCTGATCTGCAGAACCCAAAAACAAACAGGGAAGGTTTCAGATAAGCCAATGGCCAGGGGTAGGCGAAAGAACACTTCCAACATAAATCAGGACATCATGACTTCACCAGCAATCCCCAAAATCGATGGATACTCCAATTCAGCAGAAGCACAGGA
>REGO01000262.1:498643-528622 GCA_010120015.1 Rhombomys opimus
TCGGGGCACGGCTGGGATACAGAATTAATAAAATGTAACTGATAAAAATAAAAATTAAAAAAAAAAAAAAAGAAATGCCCAACATCATTAGTCATCATGGAAAAGCAAATCAAAATAACTCTGAGATTCCATCTTACCCCTGTCAGAAAGGTTAAGATCAAAAACTCAAGTGACAGCATATGCTGATGAGGATGTGGAGAAAAGGGAACACTCCTCCATTGCTGGTGGGAGTGAAAACTTATACAACACTTTGGAAATCAATCTGGCACTTTCTCAGAAAATTGGGAATAGTTCTACCTCAAGACCTAGCTATACCATTCCTGGGCATATACTCAAAAGATGTTCTATCATACGACAAGGACATTTGCTTAACTATGTTCACTTTATTTGTAATAGCCAGAATCTGGAAACAACCTAGATGTCCCTCAGAAGAATGGATAAAGAAACTGTGGTACATTTACACAATGGAATACTGCTCAGTCATTGAACAGAAGGAAATAATGAAATTTGAAGGCCAACAGATGGAACTAGAAAATATCATCCTGAATGAAGTAACTCAGCCCCATAAAGACACACATGGTATGTACTCACTTATAAGTGGATATTAGCCATAAAATACAGAATAACCATACTACAGTTCACAGACCCAAAGAAGCTAAGTAACAAGGAGAGCCCTAGGGAGAGTTCATGGATCTGAAAAGGGGAAATAATAAACTTTGCTTATGCAGACCCAAAGCCAACAGGAAAATGCTACCGTTAACTGAAACTGCAAGCTTAAGTTTCCTCCTTTTAACCTGATTGTGTCAGTTATTTTGTCACAGTGAGAGAAATATGACTAACACAAATGGATAATATCCCTTTCCTTTTGCAGAAAGAACAAATATTTGAAGTTTCAATAATGGCCTTCAGGTAGAGTCTGTTCAAGCCCAGAGTGAAGAAAAAAAAAAAATGGTCCTCATAGGCTCAGATATTTGAGACTCAGTCACCAGGGAGTGGAACTATTTGGAAGGACTACAGGATTAGGAAATTTGGCCTTGTTGGAGTAGGTGTGACCTTGTTGGAAGTTTTAAAATCCTATGCTAGGCCCAGTATTTTTTTTCTCCCTTCTGTCCGAGTATCAAGATGTAGTTGTCAACTACTCCTCAACACCTTATCTGCCATGCCTGATGCCTTGCTTCCCTCCATGGTAATAAACTAAGCCTCTAAAACTGTAAGCAAGTGCCGCACTGAATGCTTTATTTTGAGTTGCTTTAGTCAGGGTGTCTCTTCACAGCAATAGAACAGTGAGTAAGACAGCCTGTGCTCCTGTTGTTTGAGGACTGTGGCTGATAATCATGCACTTCTCTCTTAATCAGTGCTAGCACAGTGAGGGAGGCTTCATTATGTGCTATTATTAATCACCTTTCTGTGCCAGATGGCTCTCATCCACTTCTACAAACCTGCCTTACAATATTTATGGTTGAAATTAAATTGGTGTCTTAGAGACAAACCACTCACACAAGATGAAATCATCCCTGTTTATATGATCAATGATGCTTTAAATATTAGATGCATATTTTTATTCATTGTTCTAATAACCTATAACTCTTCTTTCCTATCAGGGATATAAGGTACCGACAGTAATATGTTTATTGATAATATAATTGGTCATGTCATCATGAATTCTGCAATTTTTACTTAAGATTAAATTAGGCAAGCTCTTTTTAAGATACTTAACTCTAAAAGGGAGATTTAACTTATTTTAATCTTTGATAGACCATAAAGTTTATATGAATATATGGATATGTTTAGAAGGGACATGGACAGAATGATAGTCAAGAAATATTTCTCAAAACTTCATAAGCTAGTGGTGTCTTAAAATAGTTACCAGTATTAAGACTAATAAAATATTTCCAAGGGAGAAAAGGAATCAATAGTTCTGTCCAGCTGTAACATCAACAAACCACAACAGTGACCAGCAAGGCAAGAAACAAAGGAAATCAACAGCCACCTAATTGGACTTAAGTCTTCTTCAATGGAACAGAATACACACCAGGTACTATGAAATTTGACAACTACTCGTGTCTGATGATTTCAGGGAGCATAGAGGAAAACCTATTACCACCAATTTCCTAAAGCAGTATAATTCCTAACTGGATTCTAAAGACTTATCCTTGCATCCATAGATGATCATAGTCCGCTCCCTTCATCAAAGGAGTTGTTTTTGTTTGCTTTTTGTTTTTGTTTTTGCAACAGAAAATAAATATTACAGAGAACCACAACTGGTCAAAATGCATAGGTCATCTGACAGTAAGGTGCTTAACCCCAATTAGTATATTTACAACACAACCTCTACACAAGGAACATGACAAAAGAAGGTTGCAAAAGCTCATAAAAGCCAGAAGACCAGAAAATATGCTAAGAGATAGTCTATTCTAAAAACTAAAATAAAATTAGAAAAGGAAGGAAGGAAGGAAGGAAGAAAGAGACATCAAATGGGTAAAGAAGAGGTAGTGGGATTGGAAGGAAGAAAAGGGGGTGAGTAGGATGAAGATAAATAGAACAAATTTCTCAAAGTATAAAATATTATACTACTGAAAATAATAAAGACACTCCAGCCATGGAAGCAAGTAGGATAACCACAGATCTTCATCACTTTCTCTTCTCCGAATCCAATGCCCCAGCGCATCCCCAGGTCTGTAGCAGACCACCTGTTGCAGCCTCCTCTTCTTCCATTCCCCATCTCCAACAGCTCACACAGATCTCTTCAAACTTTCTTTCCTCCCACTATCACTTTTCCCAGCCCCCAGTTCCAGTAAAACTTTCCAGGTAACCCACAGGCAACTCTAGCCAGTGAAAGAGGTAGCTTAGTTACAAATGTTCACCTCTTCTTTCTCTCCTCTAAATCCAATCCACAAATCTCAGCCTCAACTCTGTGGCAAACTACCTGCTCTGGCTTTCCCCTCCTCCCGCCCCACATCTCCACTGGATCATCCAGATCTTGTCCTCCAACCTTTCTCCTCACTCATCCTGTTATCTCAGCCCCCAATTCTAGCAGGCATTTGCTGGTAATCCACAAGGCAAGAGTGCCAGAGAAACACATGGGCCAATAGAACAGGGAGGAGCGCTTTACAGCTCCACTCTTCCTCCTCTCTTCCAAATCCCATCCCCAATCTCATCTTCAGCTCTGTGGCTGACTACTTGCTGTGGCCTTTCCTCAGTGTCTGACCACACTGCCAGAGGACTAAGCAAATCCTGGTGGAGTACCTTGCTTTTCTCCCTCCTGTGGACCCCCTCAGGCTTCCCCTAGCCCAGTCCCCATTCTTAAGTGTGAGCTCCCAATACGTAGAAACACATTTTACCTTAAAGCACTAGTGGGCATACCTGGCAGGATCCCAGAAGAATTCCCTACCAGAGCCAGCACATGTTCGTAAAAATGAGAGGGGTAACAGAACCCAAAGAATGAAACACCCAGCCAACAAAGACCAGATATCAGCACCTAGAATTGTAATCTTCCCCAACCCAGATCCTAGACAGCACCATTAAAACCATCAATAGCATTAACAATCAAGGACAATATGTCTCCACTAGATCCCAGCAACCTACCACAACTGGCCCTGAATATTGCAACATAGCTGAAGCACAAGGCAAAGAACTTAAAATAGCTTCATGAATATAATAGAAGTCCTTAAATATAAAATGAATAAATCCCTTAGAGAACTGTATGAAAACACAAACAGTGGGAAGAAATGAATAAAACAGTTCAAGACATGAAAGTGGAAATAGAATCAATAAAGAAGACCCAAACTGAGGGAAATCTAGAAAGGAAACATTTAGGAACTCAAGAAGGAACCTTAGAGGCAAACTTCACCAACAGAATACAATATATGAAAGAGAGAATCTCAGACACTGAAGACAAGGTAAAAGAAATGGAAACCTCAGTCAAAAAATCTTAAATCTACTAACATCCTGCCATAAAGCATCCAAGAATTCTGGAACTCTATGAAAAGACCAATGAGAATAATGAAAATATAGGAAAGAAAAGAAACCCAGACCAAAGGAACAGAAAATATTTTCAACAAAATGAAAGAAGAAAATTTTCCTAAACTAAAGAATGAGGTGCCTAGCAAAGTACAAGAAGCACACAAAACACCGAAAAAATAAATACTTAACAGAGATAACATGACAAAGATAGAATATTAAAAAGATGCAAGGGAAAAGAATCACCTAATATATAAAGGTAGACCTATTAGAATAACACCTGACTTCTCACTGGGGGCTCTAAAAGCCAGAAGGGCCTGGACAGATGTGCTGTAGCCTGTAAGAGACCATGGATGCCACCCCATAATACTATGCTCAGCAAGACTTCCAATCACAATAAATGGTGGAAAATAGGACATTCCATAATAAAACGAAATTGAAACAATATATATCCACAAATCCATCCCTACTGAAGACACTTGAAGGAAAACTTGCAAGTAAACACACCCAAGAAAACATAAGAAATAAATAGTTACAGACAGACAAATCGAAAGAGGGAAGCACACTCACACACCACAGCAAAATAACAGGAATCAACAAACCCTGCTAATATGAAAACACAAAGAACTCAGAAAACTAATAATGCAATTAAAAATGGGGCACGGATCTGAACCAAGAATTCTCAACAGAGGAAACTCACATGGCTGAAAAATATACTTAAATAAATATTCAACATCCTTAATCACCTAAGAAATGAAAATCAAAACTACTTTGGGATTTTTATCTATACCCATCAGAGTGGTTAAGATCAACAACTGACAGCTCTTGCTGGTGAGGACGTGGAGTAACAGGAACAGTAATCCGTTGGCGGTGGAACTGAAATCTTGTACAGCTACTATGGAAACCAGTGTGATGGTTCTTAGGGAAGATGGGAATCAATGTACCTCAAGATCCAGCTGCACCACTCTTAGGCATATACCAAAAGGATGCCTTATTTTATCACAGAGATATGTGCTCAAACTTGTTCGTTACTGCTCTATTTATAACAGCCAGAAATTGGAAACAACCTAGATGCCCCTCAATAGATAAATAAAGAGACTGTAATATACCTATGCAGTGAAATATTACTCAGTCATTAAAAGAACAGGAAATCATGAAAGTCACAGATAAACGTTAGGGTAATGATATCCAAGCTACAATCCATAGAACCACAGAGGTATAGTGTAGAATAAGTGACTGGGGGGTCAGATAGATCTCCCTAGAAAAGAGAAATAAAAGAGGTAGACATGCATGGTTTGGGGTGAGGAGCTCTGGGATGAAAGAATCGAGTGGGAAAGAAGAGAAAAAACGGAGGGAACATGGGGTACGACAGCTAAAATTAAGGCCATGTCTGGGGTAGTATGAAAACCTAATATAATAGAAGCACATACATTTATGAAACGGATCCTTAAAAAAAAAAAACACCAAATAACAGGGGAGAGAGGGCCCCAACTGAACATCTCATGTCGTCAAATGAAGTTCCCAGTAACAGGATTGGGTTACATCTAATTGAGTTGCTGCCTACAGTTGTCCCCCCAAACAACAACCCACTCTTCTGACAATCCAGTAGGTGGCTCTCCACAAACTGATAGCAAAGCCCCATTGCTGAAGAAGGCACTTACACAGCTCATCGGACATGCGGAGGTTGAGCTGGTTTCTACATGAATCATCACCCATAGGTGGTAGCATCTTTGGTACAGGAAGGCACTCTGCATACCACCAAAGGAAAAAAGTAGACCCACACAAACGCAAGTTGCTAAAACTGTTCCATAAGTCTTACACCATTTCGAAACTGGATAGATTTAATAAAGGCAAAATGAATTTTTTTCTTTTTTAATTTAAATTTCTTTTTTATGATTTATTCACTTTACATCACAATTGCAGGCCCCTCCCTCGTCTCCTCCCAGTCCCACTCTTCTTCTTTAGTCTTGCCATTCCCCTCTCCTATTTCTCAGAAAGGAAGAACCCTCTACCCTACAATCTGACCCCAGCCTATCAAGTCTCACTAGGGTTGCTTGCATCAAGAAGTCAGAATTACCTCTGATTACATTGATAAATTCAATGTAACACAAAGCAAAGGTGTATTAGGAAAGAAATTATTAAATTATTTGGTAATTAATAAGATGCACTGTAACAAAAATGAAGTATTCAGAAAAAAAACCTAACACATACCCACTTCACAAAATAAAATCCAAATAAAGAAACATAAATAGTAATGCTGGAAAAGTACTCAAATAAAGTTTGTGTGTTTGTACTGAAAATTCTAGTGTGACCAAGTACATATAGCATTTCCAAAATCTTAATATAAAGATGGTATGAAAGCCAAGAATTTTGAAAAAAGAAATAGTTTTTGCAACCATGGTAGCCAAGATTTATTAAGAATTGGATGACATTATTCTAAGCATTTTGTATATAACATTTAACAAACAATTTCCACGAGGTAAATGCTATCATGATGAAAAGTTTACATCTGAGACATATTATAGTCACGAAGAAAGATTGGAATATCAGAATTCTGGCTCCGTGTGCTGTGCTCCAAAAGGAATGTTTAAAAAAGAGTAAATAAGGGCAAGCAGGATGGCTCATAAGTTTAAAATGTTTGCTGATTATATCGGAAGAATTGAGTTTAATCCCCAAAACTCATTGTAGAACGAGAGATACGACTTTCTTTGTTTACCTGTGACTTCCACACATGAGTTGCAGAATACATTTGCCCCATTTAAAGCACACATTGTATATACAAACACACATATACTATAATAATAAGTAAAATGGAGGCTTCAAAAACAAATAAAAAGAAAATATTATTATGAAGCAGAAGATGTAAAAATGGAAAGGTATTTATAACAGCAAAAGCAGACAAAATATTAGGATGACAAATGACTAAGGATTCTTACAAATGAAAGAAAATCAGTAGGAAAAATGGACAAAAACTAGAAAATGAGGAATTTACACAGAAATACAAATGTATGATAAACATTAAAACTATATTAAATAACACTAATAACCAAAGGAATGGAAGCACAAAAATGAATGTGTCAGTTATTTGAGAACCAATTATTTGAGAACCAATCTAACAATAAATTATCCCAAAGTTTGTAAAAAAAAAAAATGGGAAAATAGTGATCAAATGAACTGAAGGAGAATTATAAATTAGAGAAAAGATAAACAAATTGTTCTGAAGGTCAACATGATCATACTCTGAACTTTGTGGTACACTCTGTAAAAATTCAACTCAGAAGGTATACCTGGGCTCATGCACGTTGTACTGTGTTCAAAGGATTGCTTACCAACTGAAAGAAAAACACTAAATCTATCTTAAAACTCCATTATAAGGTTTGCGTAATGAATTTAGAAGAACTATGTCATACAATGGAATTCTTGGTTCTCATCAAAATGGATGACAGAAATCTGTTTATATTGACTTTGATCATTTCACCCACTAGTGTTTAACAGACATGGCAGGCAGTAAAACACTCAGCTATGTGGTCTCTTAATTTAAAACTATATGGTCACACATGGAGAAATTTTGAAAGAATATTCACAGTTTTCTAGTAGTTATAGCTGATGCTAAGAGAGTGTGGAGTTAATTTTTCACCCCATTTCTCTTGTTACTAAACTTTTTAATGACTCTAAAGCAGAGAGCTACATTTTTTGGCAGCATGAAGACACTGAAGAATCTCCTCCTAGGCCAAAGAGCAAGTACATAACAGGACAAAGTTGTTAAAAAAAATAAAACAAATATTTTAGGACTGTGAAAAGTGATGGACGAGCTGGAAAAAGAATAAAGAACATTTAATGATGAACCAATGTCATGCTCCATGTAAAAACAGTGATGTATCTGTGGCCTTCTTTAGCCAGATATGCAGATGGAGGAATAGAGGAAGGAGGGGGGAGACAGAGAGGGAGAAAGGAGGAAGGAGGAAGGAGGAAGGAGAACCAAACATACACACAGTGTGCTCGTGCTCACACACACACACACACACACACACACACACACACACACACGCGCGCGCGCACGCACGCACACACGCACGCACATACAATCAGTTGACCAAGCAAGTTTACACGGGACAGGACAGAAGCTTTGCTCAGAGTAACCTTAATCAACAGCAGAGCACAATACCTCATGAACGGTAGTGTTATCAGGGAATATATCTCAGGTACCTGAAAATCTCTTGATTGGGCTGAGACTCCAGTTCCTGCTGTGTGAAACCATGGGCTAGGAGGATCACAAAACAACGCACCACATAAAGTATAACCCTGTGGCCTATGTTTGTGACATTCTAAAGGGTATACATGTGATGATCATAATATTAAGTAGAGAGCAGAGTTATTACATCTTACTGCATCTTAGTACATTTTAACCTCGCCTACATTGTGAAAGCTAAAATGTATAAAAACCAGAGTCCCACTCAGTAGTTGAATGCATGCTTAGCACATGCAGAGACCTAAACCAAGTTTACACAGTACAGGACCGGACTACCAGAAGCTTTGCTAAGAACAGCCCCAACCTACAGAGAATACATAGCACATCCTTGGAATAACTAGTAAAAGTGAACAAACATGAAGTCTTCACATGGACGAGGAGAGAAGCTACTACCAAGCTCACAAAATAAAATGTGTTGTACGGGAGGACCATGAGCTCCACACCAACAAACTGCAAAAATTAGACAAACTTCAAAGAAGAAGTAAAGCAGAAAGACAGAGAACTGAAAACATAAACAGTAAGTACAGAAGATAAATACATACTGAGCACTCTCAAATAAAAGCCCAGGCCTAAATGCCTTCTCGGGTGTGTTCTACCAAACATTTAAAAAAAATGCTAATTCTTCGCAAGCTTTTTTTAAAAAGGGAAAAGAAAGAAATACATTCTAGTTCATTCTACAAAACCAGTCTTATCTTTGTGCTTGATTCAGCAACAGATGTCAGAAAGAATGAAAAAACATAGAGCAATAAATATCTCATATGGCTATAGATGCAAACATCCTTGGGAAAGTATTACCAATCTGAATTCTAACTAATAATAATAATAACAAATAATATAAAGTAAATAAATTAATAATAAAAACAGTAATGTACCAGTACCAAATGGGACTTATTTTCAAGAACACAAACATTAGCATTTCAAATTTATTAGTGTAACACATGAGTGCAATCGACTGAAAAATGAAAATTACATTAAGGATAAATTCATGAGAGCCTGTTGATAAATCTCAATTCTTCCTAATTTAGTGAAAGAAATTCAGCAATTTCAGAACAGACAGGAATTTCCTCAAAGTGGTTAAAGGCATATATGTAAAAACTACAGCCAGGACCATACTTAATAGTGGCAGATTAAATTCTTTCCTCCTAAAATCAGAGATCAGAGAAGGTGCCTACTGTCACCAAAATAGTGTGATCTGTGCAAAGGAAAGTGAAGTAGCAATTTCCCACTCTCAGACAAAGAAGTATGGCAAGAGATGGGAAGAGTCTGATGATGATTTCAGGGGATCTCTTTGCCCAACTCTGTGACTACTGGATGTCTCATTTTAAATGAGCAAATTGTACTGAGTATGATTTTTTAGTTAAGTTGATACTTAAAAAGGGGGGGGGGACCTTCACGAAAAGATCTTCTTGAATCTCATAAAGGGAACCTAAGGAAAGCGTGAAACAGACTTAAGAATGCAAAGCTGCATTTTTATCCCTGTATACCTTGTAGGCAGGATAAATTTGAAGGCAAATGTTTTGTGAGTGGGTTGGTGTCCCCCTCTCTCTACTGGAACTCCTACCTGGCTACAGGAGGTGGCCACTTCAGTCTCCATATTTCCTGCTGCTAGGAGTCTCAGCTACAACAGCCACCCCTTTATCCTCCCAGAAGCCTACACCATCTCTGCTATCCAGATTGTCCCAGAGACACCCCCACATTGGTGTCCCTTCTCTCTCCCAGCCCTTTCATCTCCCATCCCATCTCTCCCCCTACCTGATCCCCACCCTCATTCCCCTTTCCAACTCCTCTCCCACTCACTTCTCTTCATCCACTTTCTATGCCTAGTTTATTTCCGTTCTGAGGAAGGTTCAAGCATCCTCCCTTGGGCCCTCCTTATTACTTAGCTTTTGTGGGTCTGTGAACTGTAGAATGGTTAACCTGGACCAGGCAATGACTAGCCCAACTTGAGACCCACCCCATGGGAGAGAGCCAGCCTCTGACACTATTAATGATACTCTGCTGTGCTTGCAGACAGGAACCCAGCATAACTGACCCCTGGAGGCTCCACCCAGCGGCACATCAAAACAGATGCAGATAGGCACATCCAAACATTAGATGTAGCTTGGAGAGTCACATGGAAGAGATGGGGGAAGGATAGAAGGAGCCAGAGTGACAAGAACTCTATAAGAAGACCAACAGAGTCAACTAACCAAAAACTATGGGGACTCAAAGGGACTGAACCACCAATCAAAGAGCATGGACTTGACATAGGTCCCCTACACTTATGTATCTGATGAGTGACTCACTCTTCATGAGCGTTCCCTGGCAACTAGAGCAGGGAGGCCTGTCTCTGACACTCACCCTATTGCCTGCTTTTGTATCACTTTCCCCTAGCTGAGCTGTCTTGTTGGACTTCAGAGGAAGAGGATGTGCTTCGTCCTGAAGGAGTGGGGGGAAATGGGAAAGAGAATGGGAGGGATGGACTGGGAGGAAAGGAGGAAGAAGGCTGTGATAGGGATGTAAAGTGAATCAATAAACAAACAAAGAAGAATGCAAAGCTGAACATCTCTCACTAAGATCAGAACGGAAACTCAAAGTAAATTCCTAGCCTCCTCTAGTCAGTTCTGTGTTAGAGTTTTAAGCAGCACATTCTGTTGGGGGCCAGGCAAGAGGGACAGTAAGACAGTTTTAAAACTCATGAAATTCAACCCACCAGTTAGCACAACCGCAGTAAGTGTGCCCAAGGTTTACGCATCCTGCGGACTTCATTGCTGCTGCGGCATTTTGCTCTGTTTTGGTGTCTTCATGGTCACCACATTCCCCATAATATATGAGTTGTATGAAAACTCAAAAGGAGTTTCCAGCCTCTCACTGGGCATTATCATTGGCACTCATAATAATAGTGATCGAATTTTTGAACTCAGAAAGAACTTAGAGATGTAGATTGTTAGCAATGACCACAACTCTAAGAAAGAATTTGGAGAAGTGGATTGTCAATAAAGTTAGGTTAAAGATGGTTTTGCTAGTGGCTCTGATGTAGAAATCTTAGGGAATGACCTGAAGTTCAGGAAGGCACACTCTTCACGGTTACACTAGATATTTTTTGAGGTCAGGAACAAGAACAATGGCAGCCCCACGAGCACTGGCTGATGGGACTCTCTTGCTAAGGCTGGCTGGTGATCAAGGTGATGATTAATCCCTTCTACCCACTTGGCCCTCAGCTTCTTGATACCATTTAATTAAAAATTGTTAATGAGTAGATGTGCACCCTGAGGATTTAAAGCAGAAAATGACTGATTTTTTTTGTATAAAAGTTTAGATTTGTGATTCTCTTAAAGTTTTTAATAAGATGACTCTTTAAGATGAATAATAAAATAATTGAGTCTTTCTTTGTAAGTGCAAATTGTGGCCTATCAGTAAAAGAAACTGGCTGAAAAGATTATCTTGTTTGCTTACACTTTGTTAATCTGCAACAAATTGCTTAGTTACAAATGCATGTGGGTTCTTGGGAATAATTTGTTTTTCATATTTGTTTTTTACCCATAATACATAAAACATTTAAATATGTGAAGGTACTGGGAAACATGTTTTTCTACGTATACTTACTGTAATTGTTCACTTAAAAAAAAATGGAATGTACCCACATTGTGATTTTTTGTACTACTTGAAAGATTTTCTGAGATATATAAACTGTAGGAGAAAAAATAAAGTTCCTGGAGCATGTTGAAGCCTTGCTTCATCCACCAGGTAGGTGCATGTGTATGTGTGTGTGTGTGTGTGTGCATATGTGTGTGAATGTGTGCCTGCTTTAATGTGTCAGTGACCACACATCCCCTGCTCCTCACTGGATCACCGAACACACTGTAGGAGCTGGTATCTGACAACATGCAGGTGCATATATGAAAGGCATACATACATATATATATATATATATATATATATATAACATAGACTATGGGGAAAATAAAAAGAAACCTGGTGTTATTTATAGGATCATGCATCTATGTATATACTATATATTCATATATCTATGAAAGACATAGATGTTGGAAAAGAGAAAGAAAGCAGGTATTAATTGTAGCATCATGATTTCATGTACAGAAACTCTTACAGAAACTTCAACAAGCATATATTGTTCAACAGCACAAGTCTCTGATCCACTTTTAGAAAGCTGAGACATGAGGATCACAGATAAGAGACTATAAAAATGAAAGAGAGAAAAAGAAGAAAGAAAGAAAGAAAGAAAGAAAGAAAGAAAGAAAGAAAGAAAGAAAGAAAGAAAGAAAGAAAGAAAGAAAGGAAGGAAAACACATACCTGGAATTAATTTTCAAATTTTCATTTGAAACATTAAATTGTAGAATATGAAATTTAAAAAAAACTTAAAATTCCTATTTTATTTTAATCTTAGTGCTAGCAACAAGTAATCAAAATTGAAGTCAAGTCTTGGGAGATGGCTCACTGATAAAATGTTTGCATTATGAGCTGGAAAACTGAGCTCCATTCCTGGAATCCATGGTGGAGGGAGAGAACCAACTTCACAAAATTGTCTTCTAACCTCCACAGGTTAGATGTGTGCTCACATGCACATGCACACACATGGGTGCACACATACACACAAAAATATTTTTTACTTAATGAAATATTTTTCCTTGTAAAAGTATTTTAAAACTTGAATGAAGAAGTGAAAAATCTATATGCAGAAGCCTATTATGGATAGCTGAGAGAAATTAAAACTTTCTAACAAATATTTTAATTAGTTTATTTATTTATTCACTTTACATCCCAACCATAGCCCCCCTCCCTCCTCTCCTTCTGGTCCTACCCTCTCTTCCTCTTCCTCCATCCCCGTTTCCCTATTCCTCAGAAAAGGGGAGCCCCCACTACCCACCCACCCCAGCTCATCAAGTTGCAACAAGACTGAGTGCATCCTTTTCTCCTATAGCCTGCCAAGACAGTCCTGCCAGGGCAGAGTGATCAAAATGAAAGCAACAGAGTCTTTGTCACAGACAGCCCCCACTCCCCTAACTAGGGAATGCACATAAAGCCTGAGCTGCCCATTGGCTACATCTTAAGATGTCAGTCTTCTCAAATTGGTTGGTTGGTTGGTTGGTTGGTTGGTTGGTTGGTTGGTTGGTTGGTTGATTTATTGTTTTGTTGCTTCATTATTTAGTTAGTTTGTTGGATTGTTGGTTGAATTGAAATGAAATTTATAGGGTTTTGGTTACTTGGTTGGTTGGTTGGTTGGTTGGTTGGTTGGTTGGTTGGTTGGTTGGTTTTGTTAAATGGGGAATGAAAAAAATTAAATCCTGAAATTTGAAAATAACAGAGTTGGGAGAACTACTACCCACTTTCAAAATACATTATAAAGCTATAATAGATAATAGCATAGTTCGTAATAAAAAGTCCCTAAGTAACTCCTTACATATATTGCCAATGTTTTTACTTTGGGTGATAAAGGTTCCTGTAAAAAGGTTCCTCCATCCTCCATGTCCTTGGCCTTATTCCTAAAAAGGCTTTTAAAAGATAAGCATCTTGTTTAACAATAATTTTATATATACAAACAGTTTATCTTACTTCTATTATAGCATTCTACATGTCTATGGTCTGGTTGTCAAAAATAATGAGCCAATTGCAACACCTTGTTATTGGTAGAATTTCACAGTTCATCTGTTCTTTTTTAGTGGATACCTTGTAGGCATCTTCTGCTCCATTATCTTACCCAGAACACTATATTACATTTAGTCATCATATCTTTTCTAACTTGTCTAGCCAGAATCACTTATTTTGTCTATGTTAGGGTTAGTGTAGTCCTTCTACAATGGCCTTTAACTAGATGCCTAGGCAAAAATAAATCCAAACATGAAGTGCATATATATATGACAGTATAAATACATACTGATGAGACAGTGTGTAAGATGTTACATGCCCACCTGGGAGCTATACATCCTCTGAGAAGGAAACCTCAAAAGTAAGGAGGAGTAGACGTTTTGCCTGTCAGCAAGCATTTGCTTCATTTTAAAAAGGCAGCTAATGATAAAAATGAAAAATGAACCAAATCTGATTTTTCTGCAGCTAAATATTAACAATGTAAATGTTTTTCTTTTAATTGCCAAACTATAGGACTGGGTAGATTTGGCTTAGCAGTCAAGAACACTTGCTCAGTTCGAAGCACGAGAAAAACTTGTCACCTGAGAAGAAGCGACCCCAGCTGTAAAACCATCTCTTCTAGATTGGCCTGTGGGCATGTCTGTGGGGCATTTTCTTGATGAAAGGTATGCATCTGTGGGACCACCCCACTGTGGGTGCTGCCATCCCGGATTATATCAGAAAGCAGGCTAGGCATACCAGGAGGGAGTGTACCTCTGGTCTCCGCTTTGATTACTGCCTTCAGATTCCAGTTGAGCTCCTGCCTTGGCTTCCCTGGATGAGAGGCTGTAAAGGTGATGCCAACCCCATACACACACACACACACACTCACACACACAAATGCATCTTAGGAAAACATGGCAGAAAGCTAGAGCTTTAAAGCTTGTCTGTGGTCCTGTGGGTAGCCTTTACATTATTGTCTACTTCCTTTTATGTTTTAATATTTCCTAATGGGTGACATTAAAGTTCAGTTTGCCTCAAACTCTATGTAGACTGCAGATTCTTGGACATTTTCCACAAAGTGGGAAAAAAAGGATATGAGAGAATTTCAAAGATTTTCCAAATCATCTGATATATCTTAACACATTAGACATCTTTCAAAAGGCATTTACTGAAATCAGTTGCATTTGATGAATTGTGTGAGACTGGGAATAAGGAAGGCTATTTATTCAGGATCTAGAAAGACTATTTGAGAGGAAACTGAGATTAAACTGAGAGCTTATTAGGCCAGATATCTCGATACACACCCAAAGCACAACCTACACTCAGTCTCTTAGACAGACAGCATTTCTTCCTAAAGAGACAATGTTTCCATTCTTATTACCCCCCCCAACATTATCATTATTTAACCTTCATGCCAGTCTTAGCTGTTCAAAGTGACACTTGGAAAAATAGACAGTCTGAGGTTCACGAGAGAGATAAGGTTTCTTGCAACAGATGCTGGGCAGATGTTCTCCATCCTCTTTCATTATTCCTTTCTTTTTCTTTTTTACTCAGAAGTTGGTTAGGCATGGTCCTTATTCTATTGCTTAACTCTGCAGGCCAGCTATTCCACAGCTGCCTCAGAATGAGTAGATTTCTTTGTGTCTGAAATCATCCGACACCAGGTGTCAGCCTGGAGGTTTCCATCACTCAAGAGGGCTGGGCTGCCAGGTTATCCAGAGTCAAGAATGACTGTAGAAACAGCGATTCCTATCGTGTTTCATTAAACTGAATGTGAATTTAAATGGAATTTGACACCTTTGGGAGGATGTGTTCTTTGACTTAGGAGAAGCTTACTGTATAAAATTGAAATGCAATTATGGGAGAGAGGCACAAGGCCAACCTGAGACGGCCACCTTGTAGATCTCATGATTTAATAGACAGACTCAAGATTTCCAGAGATTCTGTGCTGATTACATGATAGTAAAATGTAGAGATGTTTTTCGTGTGTCACTGAACAATGAGGACATCAGAATCGCAATAAAGATCCCTAATTACGACTCTGAGCCTCTGGGCTGTGGTCGCTTCAAATATTCTTCAGTGGAAGCTTGAGTTGTTCAGATGGCTGATTTCCCAGAGAGAGAGCTTTGTGTTAGCTAGGCATGGCTGAGCACAAAAACTTCGAAGACTGTCTTAAAATAGCCACCTCTGCAGAAAGGCCTGAGATTTCTCTTGTCTCAATACACAGCTTGAAATAAAATGGACTAATTTTCAAAATTAGACATCAGGTTGTTAAACTAATCAGAAAACAATGAAGATTTGTTTTTGTGTTCAGTTCGAAGCACATGAGAAAAACTTGTCATCTGAGAAGAAGCCACTTGCCTGGCAGACTTTTGTAAAGGGCCATATAAAGTTGGTTTTTGGATCCAGAAAATTCAGAATAAATAAAAAACAAAATCTTCCCTAGTGAAAACAAAAAACAAAAACGTGAATATTTCTGAAATTTTCTCTTTTCCTTCTCATGACTAAAACCAAGACTAATATATATACCTAGGTTAACTGTTCATAACTTAATTGTTCAATATCATGTCTCAATAAGCTTGAAGATTTCCCTATACCCCTCAGTTCAAAGTTCATGTTAAAATAGAAATGCAAGAATAGAGAGTAATTTTATGAAATTTCAGATCCTCATTCATATACACCCTCTTTCCCATTCTCTCCCCCTAATGGTGTTGACCATTAGGGTCCATGGCTGTTGACAGAGACAACCTGCAGAGGTAGAATTTGGCTTCTGCTATATGGTCATTGAAAAAAAAAAAACTCTCAAACCCTGTGTACTTTCATTTTCTCTCAAATAAGATGTCAAATAATACACAGTCATTCCTGGATATCCTCAGGAACTTCAGTATCCCTCTACCTTCTGAGTCCCATATTTAAAATGTCCCAGTAATTAATTACATATAACCTAAGAACATACTTTCATGAGCTTAAAATCGTGCCTTAACACCACAAGAAAACCTACAAAACCAACTAACCCAGGCAAGGGCCTCATGGAGACTGAACCACCAACCTGAAAGCATCCATAGGATAGACCCAGCCTCCCCCCACACACACACATATGTAACCGATAGACAGCTTGGTCCTCTTGTGGGACCTCTAAAAGCAGGCGCAGTAGCTGCCTCTGACTCCGTTGCCTGCCTTTGAGCCTTGTCAAGTCTCTGTTGAACACGATGCTCCCAATCCTACTTGATATGCCAAGGTGGATTGATACCCATGGAAGCTCTCCCCTTCTGTAAGAAGAAAAGGAGAGAGCACAGGAGTAGTGGAGGAGAGGACAGAGGGAGAGACCAGGAGGAGAGGAGGGAGGGTAAGTTTCAGTCAGGATAAAAACTAAATAAATTAATGAATGAGTGGAAAAAAAAACATGACTTGATTACTTACAGTACCCACTACAATGTAAATGATATGCAAATTGTTATCCATATTATTAGAGATTACAGAGAATCTGTGACTGTTCAAAGTGAGATAACTAAATTTCCAAATATTTTCAATCGACATTTAGTTGAACCCACAAACATTGCACCTACAGACATGGACATAGCTCTTCCCTTACTATTCTCATAAATAAAAGCATTAATGTGTATCAAGTACATGGTGCTAATTATAAACAACATAAGGATGTGAGTGTTCCCACTAAAAATAACATCTTCTGCAGTAAAGCTGAATGCAGAGAAACCCAGACAATTATCAATTATTGGTTAAGATTTTTACATATGCATATATTCATGTATTTCTATAGAGAAACAGATATGTACCTCATACTCATATTTTAAAACAAGAAAATATAATATCCAATGATTATCTATGGATATGATAAATAAATGAAGGATTGTTTGTTTTTATTTTATTTATTTTTATTATTATTATTATTATTATTATTTTGCTTTCTAAAAAGTAAAAGGATTTAATAAGGAAATGGAAGATCAATTAAAATTCTAGCCTTGGGTAGCCTGTCTTCAAGAATATGTCCAGTCTTGGCATGTTTAACAGGATGGATAATCATCAATGTTCTTTCCTAAGTGAGAAAAACTTTTCATTTCTGTGTGTAAATTTGAACCTTTAGGGGTAGATATTTCCATCTACTTTTAAGACTGAAGTCTTAGCTAGTGGTGATGACTCATACCACTTGGGAGGCAAAGGTAGGCATATTTCTATGAGTTCAAGTCCCATCTGGTCTACAGAGCAAGTTCCAAGACAGCCAAAGCTACACAAAGATGCTCTGTCTCAAAAAGTCAAAACAAAGAGCAGGCCAATCAGTTCATGTCAGAGACACCCTCCCCCCCGGGGGGGAACAACCTTACCAGGACACAGAGGAAGACAATGCAGCCAGTCCTGATGAAACCTGATAGACTAGGATCAGAAAGAAGGGGAGGAGGACCTCCCCTATCAGTGGACTGGGGGAAGGGCATGGGTGGAGAAGGAGAAGGAAGGGTAGGGAGGAAGGAGGGAGCTACAGGGGGGATATGTAGAGAGCCGAGGTTCAGACACCATTACAAGATGGCGCCGGCATCCTGTCTCTATACTGGTAACAGCCTCTGAGAGCACATGTGCAGTTGCAAAAGCGCGCCAAGCCACAGCCCCACCCCGGGCCGTCAGACGGGTACGAGTAAGCAGTCAATCAGGGTATGACACGTCACTCCACGTCACATAAGTGCGGTCGGGGCTTATTTAAGCAGCGCCATCTTGGGGCTGGGGGTCTTCCTCCTTTCATTGCCTGTAATAAAGCCTGCTGCAGAAGGATCCTGTCGTCCGTGTGCCTTCTTGCTGGCGAGACGGTTACGCGGGTCATTTACAGGGATACAAAGTGAATAAATTGCAATTAATAAAAATTAAAATTAAAAAAAAAGAAAGAAAGAAAAGATGGAAGTCACTTCATGACAACTCCTGATGTGAGCTTCTCACTTTTTATGACTTTTTAAATTTGTATTAGCTAGTTTTATTTAGCTACAAAATCTTAAGCTATGTCATCTGGAGGAAAATGTGCAGAACTGGAGATCATCATGTTAATTAAGGAATCCAGACTCAGAACGACTAATATTGCATATTTTTCTCTCATATGCAGAATCTATGACACAATATATATTATAAATGTGAAAATGCTATTATATTTTATATTTGTGATAAATTTTATAGAGTATTTTATATTATATATTTCTATATAATATATTATATATTATATTTAATATGTGATATTAAATAATATATTATATTTGTAAATATTATATAAATATTATATATTTATAAATTACATATATCAAGTATATTTATAGATCAAATATTTAGACTACAGCTGTGTGGCATGAGACTATTAGGTCAAAAGAAACTCCCACCAGGAGGCTGGGAATATGGAGGAGGATCGAGCACAAGCAAATTGCAATAATATGCATGACCGAAAAAATGTCAAGATGAAACCCATTGTTTTGCCAGCTAACTAAAAAATATTATTTTTGAAATGCAAAAATAAAATTATTGAATTACAAACACTATGGTTTCATCTTAGAGAGAAATAATAAATAAAATTAAGTACTTAAAATGTTATCTTTTTTAGTGTTGTTTGGTCTGGTTTGGTCTGGTCTGGTTTGGTTTGGTTTGGTTTGGTTTGGTTTGGTTTGGTTTGGTTTGGTTTGGTTTGGTTTTGGTTTTGGCTTTTTGTTTGGGTGGGATTTTTGTTTTGTTTTGTTTATTGTTTATTTTTAGACAGGGTCTCTATGCAGTCCTGACTGTCCTGGAACTTGCTATGTAGACCAGGCTGACCTCAAACTCACAGAGATCCACCGATTTCTGCCTCCCCTGCCAGGTGCTGAGATTAAAGGTGTGCACCACCATTCCCACCGTAAAAAAGCAAAATGTTTAAATTTTTATTTATCTTCAGCAAAATCCAGATCTTTTCTACATACTGTTCAATATTTTTCAATAAGAAACTCTAAAAAAAAGGAAGTGAAAAGGAATAATGGAGGAGGGTTTTTAATATCCTGAAAACAGGCTAGTAATTGGATGGTTTTATAGTTACTTGTTAGTAAGTCCGTTATTTCCAGGAAACTTTCAGAAAATAATAGCATGTAGCTCTATTTTGTATCATACATGTTACATGCTAAATTATTTTTATAGTATATCTGCAAAGGCTCTGATTACTTTGATGAATCATATGAATCAACACTGCTAGCTCTCCAAAACCTTGAGTAGCCCAGAAATGTTCACAGTGTAGATGGCACAATAATAACTCTCATTTAAAATGCTTATCTACATTTCCTTATTTAGTCTGAGATGATTGTGCTAAATCCTTCACAATTTCCCTTCAACCATGGTCTAATTTTCGCCTCCCTGGTTCCAGGAAGAGAAGTGCAAAGAGTTCATCTGGCAGGACACTGTATTTCTAACTCCTTGCCTTTGGACTGATTGTCCAGAACAAGGTGCTTAGAAATTGGTTTGTGGGAACTGGAAAGTGGCTCTAATTGCAGAAAGGTTTCAGGTTGGTGCAAATACATGAATGTTTAATATCTGTATACCAATTATTTCTATAACCTTCTCACCAAACTGTCACATCAAAGTGTTATAAAACCATGCCTGTTCCTCTGACTCTTAAGACTTTCCTGTCCTCCTTTCCACATTGATCTCTGAGCCTTAGAAACAAGGATTGTGCTGTGTTGGTGTTGTAGCCATTGGGACTGGGCTCCACAGCTTTGATCAGTTGTGCTTTCCTGTAATGATCTGTCTGTTGCAAAGAGACGTTTTCTTGCGAAGCCTGAGTACTATACTTACCTGTGAGCTTACAGACAAATATTTAGAACGTAGTTGTGGATTATGCTGGTTTTAGTAGAGTTGTAGCTGTGGGCTCTCCTCCAATATCTATGATTTCACTATCCCTGGGTTACTGGGTAGGTTTCCAGTACCAAGCATGATTTCTCACTTGTTAAACTGGTCTTAAGTACAATTAGAGAGCTGTTGGGTACTGCCAGGGCATGTGTGCCACTACTGCACCCGTAGGGTTATTGTGCCATGCTGGTTGTTATTGTTCTCAGGCATCATAGCTGGGTAGAATAATTGGTTGTTTCCCTCCTCTGGAGGCACCTTCTGGCCTTCAACGGATGAATGGATAATGAAAATGTGGGAATATACACTATGGAAGAGTATTCATCTGTGAAAATAAGTGGAATCATAAAAATTTCAGGTAAATGTATGGAGCTAGGAAATATCATATTGAATGTTATAACCCAGACCCAGAAACACGCATGTCACATGTTCTCTCTCATTGGAGGCTCCTAGTTTCAAGTCTCCAGATTTGAGTACATAACCTAGAGAAACTAAAGAAAACAGGAAAGCAAAAAAAGGACAATAGCAATGTCTGGGGGACAGAAATGGGGAAACAATAAAGAAGGAAAGGGAAGGGCACAGCAATCTGAAGGGAGAAATGGAGGGAAGTGCACATATCTAATTAGGAAGGCAGAGGTAAATCAAGACCAAAGGAGAGAGGACAGTGAAATAAAAGGATGTCTGAAAAGGAATCATAGTATTATCTGCCTAAAATGCCCATGATACACATAAGTCTGAATGTAAATATGGATGTATGGCTTAAATGAAAATTTCCATCTGGGCTGACAATGCTCCCACAGAGCCAAAGATCATCTAACAAAAACCCAACACCAGGCATGAGAAGCCACTTTTGAGTTGTTGGCTAGGGTTGTTCAGGAAACACCCCAAACATTACAGACTATTGCTATTGCCTTTGGTTTCACCCGACTCCTACCCTACTCCACCCCCCCACCCCCAACCATACCTTCCACACCCTCAATTCCCACAGTGGGAGGTAAGTCTGTATTACTGAAGACACCATGCAATTCAGAACATAGGCCCCAGGGGGCTCTGACCTGAAACTGACTCAAATGCCTCCTCTTTAAGGACAAGCTTTCATAGTACCAGAAAAACAAAACAAAACAAAACAACAACAACAACAACAACAACAACAAAAAAAAAAAAAAACTGGTATGTGATAGAACCAAACCATGACACAGAAGAGAAGGCCTTTTCCATAGGCTGCTTCAGAGCGGGAAAGATTCCATGTCAATAGTCAGAAGGGGCTGTGGGGGGAGGAGCACAAACAAGTCTGAATCAACAGATGCTGCAGCTTAAAGGGCCTCTTCCTTGGGAACTCTGCAGAGTCTGGGAACCTGCACAGAAGCCACTGTGCCAATTATGCTTCCCTTTCAAATCACAACATCAGGGCTACAGGGCCATTCAGGAACTCTAACAGCTTCAAGGGAAAGAACAGATCAAAGCAATGGATATATTTCTTTCCTTAATTTAAAAAAAAAAAGAAAGAAAAGAAAGGAAGAAAGCTATTGCTTTTCAAACTTGCCCCAAACCAATAACCTCTTGTGTTCCAGCATATTTAGCATTATTTTTAATACTGTCTTTCCTCTCAGCAAAACTCAAGAGGGAAAATCATATTTAATTAACCAACCAAATGAATGAAAATTTTATTTGAAGTAAAAAATTTTTGAAACATTTGGCTTAGGGCCCCATAATGCAATGCCCAAAGTATGTTCTGATTTTTATTCCTAAGTGGCTTTTCATATTCAATTAAATTCCCCGGCTTCAAAGTTAACTTAAAGAATATTCTGAGCCAAAGATATTTCAGTTACCTTTGAGCTCCCTAAGGAATGCCTCTCCAAAAAAGCTCAGGCCATTTATTCTAGGAACTCATAAATGTTGATGCAAACATACCCGGAAGGTTCATTTATCACATATAGGCTGAGGAGAACCATGATTGAGAGCAGAGTGAATAGTAATAAATTCTGAATAGGTTCCATATTTTTGCACACTCTGTAGTCTCCAGTATCAGTTTTCCTTCACTGCTCCAGAGCTGGAGTTTATTAAAGTATATTAAGGAGACGACTGGGCTTCATATTTCAAATATTTCTGCCAGTCTCCCGTGCCAAAACAAAAAAATAAGTGTTCCCCATACTGATAATCCCCACTGCTGCTGACAAGCACCACTTTTTACCCCTTTTCTTCCCAGCTGAGAAAATATTTTCTGTTGAACATCTGGCTAAGGAATGCTTTAAAAGTCCAGAAATGTCTGGGACATCATCTAAAGCAGACTTTGGGGGAAAAGTCACACGGAACATTAGGCAGTTTCCCAAAAATGCATCTAGTGAGAAAATGCGGTGTCATTTTGTAAGAATCAGAGTACCCTAAATGAAAGACTGGGGAAAAAACACTTCGATTGGTATCACAGTTGTATTTGTCATGTGGACACTGAAATGTGGCATTCTAGCAGCACTGAATTAGAACCATAGAACTCCCTGACAGCTGTGCAGAAAGCGAACTAGCTAGGTGGTACTCTGGACGAGATTGCTGTCCTCAAACTGTGCCGTGTTCTCTGTAGGAAACAAGAACAAAGTATATCAGCATCAAGGGGTGTTTTTGTTTGTTTGTTTGTTTGTTTTACTGAATTGTTTGGTCAAGCACTGAACCATCCATTAAATCCAATAAACTTTTGTCATGGTAATATGTATGGGTATAGGAAGAGTGTGTCTACAAATGTGCATTGAGAAATTTAATGCCAAACCAAGAAGTGATTTTCGTCCAAACATGCATAAATGAGCCTCCACAAATAAGCGTCTTATCCATAGAATTACATTAACTATCTACCTCTAGCCACACATGGACAGAAACCAAGGAAGCACACTGAGGTGATAGCTGTGTAAACGTCAGGTTGAATGGTAGGTAAAGAGGGTGTCATTGGCTTCTGGGGAGTGGAAGGTTATGTCTACCTAGTCCGACCAATTGGATGCTACATTGAACTTGGATTCTACCCAAGACCTCATGAATGCTGGGTAAGTACTTCACCACCGAGTTTCAATCTCTAACCCATAATTTTTCACCTTACCAATGAGACGTGACTTGTGAAGAACCAGGTAAGCAAACTTAAACAGCCAAAGATGATTTTGATTTTTGATGTGCTGGTTTTGATGTGCTGAGGCAACATTCAACTGGGCATCTGGGGTCCTCCCCATATTAGAAAAATCGCCTGCCTACATTACAATTCATAACAGTAGAAAAATAACAGTCACGAAGTAGCAACAAAAATAATTTTGTGGTTTGTGTCACCACAACAAGAGGAACTGCAAAGGGAAGTGGGGAGAAGTGTTGTAATTATACTTTCATTAAAACAAAATAATAAAAGAAAAAAATCTTGGGCTAAAAAAATATATTTACTGGTTAAGGGTGCTCTTCTTCCAAAGGATCTGAGTCGGGTTCCAGGCACCCATCTAAGGAGGGTCCCAACTTCCTGTAACTTCAGCTTCAGGGCATATGATGCGCAGTTCCAGGGAACCCGATGCTCACTTCCGGCATACACACACAGAGATACTCAAAACACACGAGAACTAAATCTCTGAGGGCAGATAACATAGGTTTGGTTCCCAGAACCCACATGGTGACTCACAACTGCCTGAAACTCCATTTCCAGGAGATCTCACTCCCTCTCCCAGCTTCTGGTGGCTTCAGAATACATATACCATGTGCTCATGTCCATACATATGACAGAAAATGTACACTCCACTGTAGCTTTTAGAGTCACAAGCACAGTTGATTATTAACCCTGTTTCATCTAAAACTGTTTGTTTGTTTGTTTGTTTGTTTGTTTGTTTGTTTTTGTAAATGATTTTTTTCCTTACTTTGGTCCTCAGAATTGAGCTTGGGGTCCTAGATATAATATGCAAGTGGACAAGAGAGAGACATTGCCAGTCAGACAAATGACTTTTACTTTGTAAGGCCATAATATACATGTCAGGCATGATACGTTCGCCTGGATATGTGATACTAAAGTGTTAAATCAGTGTTTAAGTCTACATAATCTAACAAGCTAGAAGTAGTGCAGGAAGAGTGATAGCTGTCAGGACACTTTGTCTATGCTCTCAAACATGGCTTGATGATTGAAACAAAAATTATTTTCTTGTTGGGACAGCGCATTGCTATATTTATTAAATATAGCAGTAGCAATGGCAATTGGACTTTTTTTTCTCTTCGATAGAGTTAACTCCTCAGTATATCTGAGAGATTGGCTCCGTGATGCTTGGATGCTGAATGCATGAATGCTCAAGTCTGTTATGTATAAAATGGCAAAATATTCACATATATCCTGGGAACAGCCTTCCCCAATATTTAAGATCATAGCTAGGTTAATTTAACATTTCTAACTTACAGTTTTGCTTATTTATTCTATGTGTGTAGGCGTGTGTGTGTATGTCACAGTGTCTAAGTGGGAGACAGAAGATAGCTTATGGAAGACAATTCTCTTCTTCACCCTGCTGGTCAGGCTGGTAGATCAGCACCCTTTACAAGCAGATTCATCTTGTTGGTTCTCTAGGCAATTCTAACAGCAACATAATGTAAGTGGTATTGAAACAGTTGTATTGTTTACAGAATAATGGCAAGAAGAAAAGTCTATACATGTATAATATAGACACAAGTTTTTAAAAATAATTTTGACCTGTGGGTCACTGGATCCACGGATGTAGAGCCTGTGGATATGGAATGTGTTTATGTTTGCTTTAAAAATTATTCTGAAACTTGGAGGATTTTTTTTTTTATGCCAGAAAGGTTGTTAATGGGCTAGATCAGTTACCCATCAGGAGATCTTCTCATGGAATGATATGTGCACATTTGGACTTTACATTCCAGCTGTATAAAGACCAGCCTGGCCAGCCTGGTCCCTGACCAGGCTGCAGGTAGATCTGATTTCTCTAGAAGTAAGATGGAAAGTCTTGGAAATTGACTATAGTGAACAGATAAGCCAGCTTCCTCTAGATCAGTGGGTTGATATTGTTGTTGTTGTTTTATTTTGTTTTTTTGTTTTGCTCCCTTAAGCAATCCTGTATTAGTTTGAAAAATCATTTCTCTCACCAGACTTAGTCATTATCAACCTTTCTGAAAGGGTTTTAGTGAACAAGATTGTTTGACAGTGACAAACACATCTGTCTAACAGATTTATTTCTTTTGGCATCTATGGAGTTGCTTTCATCAGAGTAAAGAGTCAGGCATGCTGGGCTCTGGGTTTTTGCAGTGTGCACAGTCCATTTGTCACTGTCAATCTCTCTGTGGCATTTCTGACCTGTCTTTCTCCTACCCTCTGGAGGCTCCAGCACTGCTCTCCAAAGCATGGCGCAGCCCTTGTCCTACCTGCTCTACAGAACACATACCTGCCATTCAAATGCATCATGATATATTTTCTTTTATTTTGGAGAAATCTCTTCCTCAAAGACCATAACATCAAAGCCAATACTTCCTAATCAATAAATCTGTCACCATATGCTTACTTTCCCCTCAGCACAGTCACCAGGATTTATTTCCCATCCTACAAATATATGAACATCAGATCCATCATTTAGGGAACTTTGCAAGAAAGTGCTGCCACAAACACCAAGAAAAAGAAAAAGACTGGCCTGCCTATTTCCAGCCTTCTTCTTCCCAGCCCTTTTTTTCACACTTCAGCTGTGGTCTGCTCCTGATGGAAGGCTGGACATACCACAGACTCTTGCTCAAGTCTCAGAATAAGCCAGCACCTCTCTCCCCCATCTCAGCTCTTTAACACGAGGTTCAGCATCCTTCATGCCATTTTCCTCCTCCAATTCTAACTTCATCTGTCATTGCAGCACTTACCTCTCTGGCAGCCTGTACCCTAACCAGCCAGTGCCCATCTCAATAAGAGCTTTGTACAATGATGCATCCCTTACTAACTCCAAGGCTTTACAGCTGCAGACAATTCTGCTTACAAAATTGTTTCCCCTGATTCCTCTTTGAGGGACCTAGACTGTTTATGCCTCCTCTCTTTTGTCAGTGCAAAAGGGTCCCCTTAAGGGATCTCTTGACCTTCGAAGCTAGACTAATTTCCCAGTAGTCCTGATACTTCCTGTCACAGAATCAATCAGTTCAAATGTAATGACCTAGTTTCTTTTCCACCTTTGTTCTCAGCAGTAATAACATATCTAAAGAGTTAGGACTGACTCTAATAATTTATTATAGTTTAAGCATCTAGTCCAAAAACTGCAAAATATATCATTTGTTCAACTTGAGCAGAGCACTGTGAGTAAGAACTTTACTTAAGATTTTTTTTTCTAGCCATGATGGTGGTTATAAATCCCTATTCTAAAGATCTTGTAATTTTGATAAATTGACAACATTAAAAAATACATTACTAAAAGAAATAAAATAATCATAATTGGATACAATGCTATTATATTATATATTATATTATATTATATTATATTATATTATATTATATTATATTATATTATAGTGATGGGTCAGGTAAGGGTACTATAGACTGTATTTCCAGTAAGAAAAGATAACAAAGAGGTATGATTTGGCTTAGAGCCTAAACCAGTAGCTCTCAACTTTCCTATTTCTGTGACCCTTTGGTAAAGCTCATGTTGTGGTGATCCCCAACCATTTCATTGCTACTTCATAACTGTTATGAATTGTAATATCAATAACCATGTTTTTCAATGGTTATATGACCCCTGTGAAAGGGTTGGTTGGTCCCATAAAGAAGTTGCTACACACTGGTTGAGAACCACTGGTCTAGACTATGAATGATTCAGCTAGAGAAACTGAAATTAAAAAACAGGACATAATTTAACAATGCAGCAAAGGCAAAGCTCAGATGGAAACATTTACATACATACAAGAGATAATAACCAGTTCATTAATTACAGAAGAAGGAAAGAAAGTTATGTGACAAATTCAGCCAATCTAATAACCATGGAACATCCATCATGTTCCAGGCACTGACTGACCTCAACACTTGAAACATGGAAAGCTACATGCATTGAATTCTCCCCTCATGTGGTTCATCCTCCATTGAATTAATAAATACGACATATGTTTAAACACAGATTCACACAGTAATATGTTTGAATATATGACTTGCTATGATACAATAAATAATATAGTACTAAATTCTCTAAAAATCATGAATTTGGAAATACACATGATATCAAGGTTTCTAATGGAAGGGTGACAAAAGTTATTGCTATAAGAAGTACCCTGTTGGGGGATGGAATAAGATGCAGGTAATCTGAGAGGAACTGGTCTTATACCAGATAGGGTAGTCACATGGCCCTCACTGAAGAGATGGGACTTAAGCTTCTTCACCTACAAAGGTAAAAGAATAGCCAAGCAAATAAGTACTGAAAGAAGAGTTTCAGTCAGCAGCAAATGAAGGAGGAAAATTCTAGAAACAGGCATGACCAAGGCAATAGCCAGAGGCAGTCAAACCTTACAGATCTCTAAGCCATTGCAGAAGTAGAGACTGGATATGATCTAACTTGCACTTTAGAAGCATCATTCCACCTGATGTGTTGAAAAAAAAAACTGAAGGGAAGTAAAGCTACTGTTACAGTCTAGAAACAAAACTGTCCCATGTGTGCATGTATTGGAGTCTTGGTCCCCAGTTGCTGGCATTATTGAGAGGGGATTGTTTCATGAGGGTATTAATTTCATCAATGGATTAATGCATTGAAGAGTTAGGGATTGCAGAATGAGCTTTGAGGAGATGGTGTCTAGTTGGAGAAAACAGGCCACAGGGGCATGTTTTTTAAGGGTAAACCTTGTGCCTACACACTTTCTCCGCTTCTCTTCCTTTCTTCTTCCTCTTCCTCCTCCTCTTCCTTCTCCCTTTCCTCCTTCCTGGACACCATGAGGCAAGCAGCTTTGCCCTACCACAAGCTCCCTATAATAATGCTTGACATCAGCACAGTTTAACAGCAATGAAACTAGCTGACCATGGACAAAAATGAGAAATTTAAACTTCCCTTAAGTTGTTCTTAGATATTTTAGTAGAGAGAGAAGACTTATTGAGACAAATGGAATCACAGAGACCTATTAAGAAGACTTTGTAGGAGGAAGCCAAGATGGCCGCACCAGGAGAGCACTGTGTCTGAGAAGCAGGACAGCACTCTCCGTGCAGCGACCAGGAGACTGAACTCTAGGCCCTGAAACTACAGCGATCGTGTTTCCCAGGTGAGGGGAGGCTCCCACCGCATGGGAATTGGTCAGGTCCACTCACGGCTACCCAGCCAGAACTCGGAAGAAATCCCGGGTAACGCTGGCTTTGGGTCTCCAGGCTGGAGCCACAAGCATGGGTGTCCCGATCACTTTCCCAGGCTGATCGGTGGGCACAAGGGTGCCTGAGACTGGGAGTCCCAGTCACAAGAAAACCCCATGGGGAAGCAAAGTTTCGAGTCTGCTCACGGGTCACCCAGTCTTTCCCCGGAAGGTCACTCTGACCGCGGGTACCCACCACCATCACAACTGAGCTCCTGCCACTCGGAGAGCTGCGCACCCAGCTCACCAGTACAGAGGAGCTGCGTGACCCAGTGCAACAGGGACTGGGAACCCTTGTCCGGAGAGGATCCCACAGGGAAGGAAGAAACCGTGCTGCTGGGGTCACCTAGGGAAAGTCTAGCAGACTGCAGTTCGCAAACAGGCTAGTACGCCCAGCCATCACAGATCCAGGCCCAAACAGGGAGCACAGAGTGATTGGAAACTCAGCTCCCGCAGACTAGCAGGTAGGCGCATGCTCCGCCAACCCAGAAGCCTGCTTTGTACCAACTACTCCTTACGGACAAAACTGTGTGCCCCAAGACACCAGAGCAGTACTCACCCGCCACAGATTACCTCTTGGGTTCTGGGGCACAGAGCCCCAACCTCAGACCTACAAAAGACCGGGAACCCTGAGATCAACCCCCAGACACTGCTCCAAGGGGCAACCAGTTATCCCTAACAAAACCGACCAAACCACGGGACACACAGGTTACAGCAGCTGATCACTAAATTTACAGCAAGAAACCCAGAAGGAGGGCAGCTGTCTACAGGACTTCTCCTGGTGAGAGGAGAGCCCTGTTGACTAAGCAGGACCACAGTTACCACCCAGTTCTCTATGCCTGAGGTGAGCTGTAGCAACTCCTGAAAAACACCGGACATCCAGGGACTATACCCAAAAAGCAGGGAAGGCTTCCTTCAGGAAAAACCATCTTCCTGCCAAAGGGATTCTCTCCACTACAAGAGTCCAGGAACAACCAGAAACTAACTTCAAACAACTAAGATAGCCAAATGGGTAGAGGACAGCGTAAAAGTTCAACCAACAAAAGCCAGAGCA
>REGO01000262.1:531373-577134 GCA_010120015.1 Rhombomys opimus
GCCATAGTAGAGGACAATGCAGCCACTTTTGATGTGAACTGATAGACTAAGATCAGAAAGGAGAGGAGAACCTCCCCTATCAGTGGACTTGGGGAGTGGCATGCATGCAGAAAGAGGAGGGAGGGTGGGATTGGGAGGGGAGGAGGGAGGGGCCTATGGGGGGATACAAAATGAATAAAGTGTAATTAATAAAAAATAAAAAAGAAGACTTTATAGTAATCCAAAATAAAGAATGGTGACTTGGGCAAGAGTAGTAGAAGATCGCAAAAGAGAGTCAGATCCTGGATAGCCTTTAAAGTTCAACAAGACAGGCATAAGTATAAGAAGAGAATCCCGGATGACTGCAGAATTTCGGGCTTGTCCATTGGAAGGATGGAGATGTCACTTTCTAAAATAGGAAACAGTAAAGAGAAAGCTTATTTTGGGAGGAGGTGATAGAAAGTGGGCTTGATGATATTGATATGAGAAATTTATCAAAACTTCCAAGAGATAAAATGGAGGGGCTGGAGAGATGACTCACTGGTTAGAAGCACTGGCTGCTCCCCCAGAGGACCTGGTTTCTATTCCCAGCACAAACATAGCTTACAATCTTCTGTAATTCCAGTTTCAGCAGATCTGACTACCTCTTCTGAGCTTCCAGGGCAACAGAAATTCATGTAGAAGACAAAACACTCATCCACATAATATTAAAAGATTATTTAAAAGAAATTAAAGGGGGCTAGAGAGATGGCTCAGAGGTTAAGAGCACTGGCTGCTCTTCCAAAGGTCCTGAGTTCAATCCCCAGCAACGATATTGTGGCTAATAACCATCTGTAACAAGATCTGGTGCCTTCGTTTGGCCTGCAGGCACACATGCAGGCAAAATACTGTATAAATAATGAATAAATAAATCTTAAAAAACTAAAGTGGTAAGATGGAGTTAGTTTAGAGTTTATAAACTAAACCAAGCTTGGAAATAAATTTGAAGATTATTATTAAAATGAAAAAAATTAACTCTGGGGCCTGCTTGTAACTAAAGAGGTGAACTTGGACACAGAAGAGAAGATAACAGAAGACTGCATACTTCAGCAGAAGACAAGTATGAGATGAGACAAGAATGTTAAGGAAAGTACTTATATGTCTATAGATTTAAGCACTACCCCTATGACAAGCCCTCTCAAATTGTATGAAACTCAACATAGCATGAATGCCTCCAGTAAGCACTATGCACATATGCATTGAGAGGTGAATACACATTTTCTGATCTTTAAGGCATTAGCTAGGAATGGAAATAAGAATTTACTAGAGCACCCCAGCTCTCCGGGGCTAATGTATTCCTGGCAGGATTCAAATCAACAGTAAAAGCATGGCATTCAGACCTAATTCTTGTTCCCACAGAGCAGGAATAAAAGTAATAAATACTTTCCATTTCTATTATAATAAGCATCAATTATGTTAACAATGGTATTTGATGCTGAGGTTAGGCAGCCTTTAAAATCTGCCAGGCCCTGTTCCAAGTGTTTTATGCTTGTTAACTCATTAATCTCCACAAATCTATGAAATAAGAAACAAATGAGTTAAGGATTTTACCTAGCTTATGCATTTGTTCTACAGCCTGGATTTAAACTCCATCACTTTGATGCCAGATTTCACTCATTTTTATCATTTTGAGACCTTCTTGAAAAACAGAGCCATTATTTGTTATGAATTTGCTGCAGTAAACTCTAAATATGAATCTACTTCTTTAGGGTAATAATATGATTAACTAAAAAATTTACAGAGCAACTAAAGTTAGTCAGAAGACACAGACTCAACCTCACACTCTTCTTCTCTCTAGCCATGCCTCTGTCTCTGAGTAAACAATATAAGGATGTGGAAGCTGATTCTTCCTGTGTAGAACAGTGCCTACTACAATCTGGCTTTGAAGGATTGTGTTGCTCTACAGGGAAACAGTCTCCTGACAATCTAGTTTTGTTTCACACCCAATAAGAGGAGAAACTCTCTAAGAAGAAAATGTCTTTCAATGACACTGAGCCCACTTTACAGAGTGACAATGTGGTTGTTTGAATAAGTATGGCCCCCATAGATGCATGCTTGAATGTCTGGTCACCAAGGGGTGGCATGGTTAGGATCTATGTCACTAGGATGGACTTTGAGGTTTCAAATGCTCAAGCTGTACCCAGCACCCCTCTTCTCTCTGTCTCTGTCTCTCTGTCTCTCTCTATCTCTATCTATATCTCTATCTCTATCTCTCCTGGCTGCTTGCCAACCAAATGTTGAACTCTCAGCGACTTCTCCAGCACCATGTCTGTTTGCATATCGCCATGCTTCCAGCCATGATAATAATGGACTTAACCTCTGAACTGTAAAGCCAGCCTCAATTAAGTTTTTTTTTTTTTCTTTATAAAAGATGCCATGGTCATGGTGTCTCCTCACAGCAAAAGAAATCCTAAGACAGACAAGTTGTTACACTCAGTGCTAGATCAGCAGAATTTTGCATGGTTAGTTTAAGCAAGAGGCCAGACACATGTCCTTTGCCTGTGCCTCTTCCTCTACCCTTTACTTTTCTTACAATGCTCACTCGTTATCCACAGCTTTGATCTAAGATAGCACAGGAAGGCTAGCTGCTCTGTATGACTGCTTAGCCTTTTATCCTACTAAAGACTCAGAACCTACAGGAGCCTCAGTGACAAGTCTCTGAACTGGAACATATGTAAGCCCCTGAAGTTAAGCTGCTCACCTGGATTGTGTGTTGGAAATCCTCCTCATGCTGCAGAAGCACAATTGTTTTTTAGAAAGTGGAAAGAGCTTCTTGACATGAGTTTACTTTATCAGGCTGATTTGATGCATAAAAAAATAATTTCTCTTCCTTGACAATCCCATTGGAAGCTATTCTCTCTATTCATGCTAGTTAAGAATTCACCAAGGAAGCTAGAAGTATGTCTTTGTTTCACTGTGGGAGCTGGGAGTGATAACTTACTTCCGTGGAGGGATGAGCTATATTTTTAAGAAGTCATTAGTAGTCAGTCTTCTGGGTGAAAATCTGTAAATATGATTCAGTCTTACAACCTGCAACTCAACTCTTCTTATTCCATTTTTACAAGATTAACAATGGTAGACTCTCCTGAGATGAATGTGCAATGCAACCCACCAAGTTTTAACTATCACGCTTGTCAGCCCCACAGTCTATGTTAGTGGTGCCCTTTTCCCCATCTCATTTTATGGCCTACATTATTTTTCTGTGTGGAATTCTATTGGGAAAACTCTCTGGTCAAAACGTAAGGATATAAGATGGCTTCTCTAGAGCCACCTTTTGATATTTTTCAAGCTGTACCCATCTTTGCCATGAGCACCTACCCTAGTCAGTGTTCTACTGCTATGAAGAGACACCATGACCATGGCAACTCTTATAAAGAAAGGCATTTAATTGGGGATTGCTTACAGCTCAAAAGTTTAGTTCATTATCATCATGGCAGGGAACATGGTGGCATGCAGATAGACATGTCCCTGGTAAAGTAGCTGAGAGCTATACATCCAGATCTGAAGGCAGCAGGAAGAAAGAGAGCCACTGGGCCTGACTTGGGCTTCTGAAACCTCAAAGCCCAACCCCAGTAATAGACTTCTTCCAACAAAGCCACACCTACTTCAACAAGGACACATCTCCTAATTCTTCTAAGTAGTGCCACTCCATGATGACAAAGCAATCCAAAATATGTACTTATGAGGGCATTCTTATTCACACCATACCATCTTTCAGAGTTCAGTGCCATGGCACTTTTATCTCTCAGAGATGTTACCTAGAAAGGATAGATATGACATAGGAAAGAAACAGATCTTTTTACCTCTAAACTTTGTTGGAAAATTGTTTTTAATAAAAGGACTCTGGTTTTTGATGGTGGTGCTTTGAAACAGGCTAATATGTTGAGGGACTCTTCTTTCAACAAAGATCCCAAATATTACGTTTGAGAAAAGCAAATGAGCCAATTATCCCAATCAAAGCTTTATCGGACCATCTGGCTCAGTTGGTGGTAGAACATTAAAGAACCCTGAAAAAAAAAAAAGCTGTGTGTGATACAATACAACCCTATTGAGAAGAAAAGTGGCTGCTAGAAAGAAGTGCACAGTTTCCCTTGCTGTATTTGTAAAAATTAAAAAAAAATTGAATCATGAATAATTTTCAAGAAGTACTTCAGAGAACCAACTGTCAGCTCCACTAGTAACTACCAAAGATGTCATTCCTCCCATCTTTAATTATTCATTAACATGCAGAGTCCTCCTGGCATTTACCTAAAGGTATACAGTAAGAGTGTGCATTTGATAAGATAATTGAGGCTTTTAATATTTACTTAGTCACTCCTTTGTTTCCTTGACATGAAGAGACATAGAGCTCAGACTTAGATGGAAAATATTCTGTCATTTTCCTTGCTACCTTTCATTTGTAAAATTGCTATAAAGTGTGTGTTTGTCCACTTACCAACACAAAGAAAATCAAGGTTTCCCTTTAAATTCTGCTCTCTTCCTCTCTTATTATTTTAGACAGTTTTATATAGTATAGGTGACATTTAATGAAGTGGATATAAAGCATACAAGTTTTCAGTATATATATATATGTATATATTCAGTATATATATATATATATGTATATATATATACATATATATATATTAATTTAAAAACCACCAAATTCAAGGTAGTAAAATTTTTATTACTCCCCAAATTTTCCTTATGATTCTTTTAAGTTCTTAAATATCTTGTTTCTTTCACACTTCATTTACTTGTTGTTTCTACATCCTAGAAACAAAACTTCGGTTTGTCAAAACTGAGGCATAAAATTCATGGAAACAATTTTAATACCTTCCTGATACTGGCAGCAGACAAGTTTTATTGACACAGATTTGCTGCCTTGTGCTAAAGGGAAGAATTTGGAACCATTATTTTTCTCTATTCCTGCTTCAGTGATACTGACTGATAATTACACTTTGCTCTCAGGGAGCAAAGAAAGGGGCATGGTAAATCTTTGGGCCATCAGGTGAAAAAGAAGGGTGTGTGTGTGTGTGTGTGTGTGTATGTGTGTGTGTGTATGTGTGTGGGGGGGGGAGCAGCCAGTCACGGGACACACAAGGAAGTCCCTGGTCAGTCCAGTTAAAAAGAAGTTCTGTTTACATTTGTGTCTCTCAGCACTGAATCCAGCAGGAAAGGCGCTCAAGAAAACACATGTTGAACTGAGATGAACCTGTGACTTAATCCTGGCAGAATAAAGATGTTAATTGAAATACCATTTTCTATGCCTGTTCTTTCTCTGTTATGTAAAAGCTCATGAAAAAAAATTTGGAAAAGAGAGAGAGAGAGTGCACAACAGCAACAAAGAACATAAAGATGAACTTCAAAGCACAAACTAGGAAATTATACCCCGGAAAGAGGAGTCTGTACAGCGCAGTGTCCACTTTCACACCTACAGATACCACAGGCCTTTGTTCCCTTTTTCACCAAGTCATCATAAACTTAAATCAGTACACACACCCCACCGCTGCACATATTCTCTGGGTGTGACTGCTTCCTTCAACTCTGTGATCACAAAGAGAGTCAAAAGAATGCATAGAAATCAACTGGGGGTAGAGGGCCTGGAGCAATGGCTCCATAGTAAAAGCACTTACTCCTCTTGCAGAGGACCTGGGCCCCACTTGGTAGCATGCAACTGTCCATGACTCTAAGCATGTACCTGGTACACAGGCACACATGCAGGGAAAACATTAACACATATAAAATGAAAACAAATAAATCTTTTTTTAAAAATGGAGGGTTGTTCTTCACCTGAGCTTTGGTTTGATTACAGTCACTTTATCCTTGGATTGTGTTTTGCTTTCTCATTCCTTGTACTTGAAGACTGTTTCTAACAGCTCTTGTTTATTTAATTAAGCATGTTTTCACTTCAGGGCTAATATTGGCTTCCCATTGTCTCGGTTAATATGCTTTTAATATTTTAAATTCTTGGTTAGGTTCATTTTCCTTGGCCTTGTTCCACTAAAATTAATCTTTCCTAGTGTTGTGTTTGCAGTTGTGCTGAAGGCCAAGACAAGACCCAGATCACCAGAGAGAGATGAGTTGGCCCTCAGATGTGGCCTGTGGCCAAAGGAGTCCAGGTGTTTCGAATTAGAATTGGACTGTACTATGTTCCTGGTGTAACATTCCCAGATGAAAATGAACTTTGGGCAAATGAAGTGAGAAATGGCTGCATCCAGCAAGGCTAATGGAGCAGTTTCTGCTTCTGAAACCACTATGCCTGGCTACACCCCCTTTGACATCACCCTTTTAAATAATATGATGATTTCTGGTTCCAAGATAAGAGGATGGTGGAGGCTCCCTTCAGCTGCTTTCTTAGCTCTTAACTCCCATAAGCTAAAGTTTGAGAATGCATCAGGAAGTCCCCTGTTTTCTAGAATACTCATTTTTGCCAGAAAACACTTTGCACATACAAAGTGGGTTCAAATGGTCTGTAATAATAAGAAGAATGCACTGAGCTGGAGCGTATGGTTTCTCTGTAGGGTGTTTTGATGCCTGTTTGATCACCAAGACAGCTGATACCCAAGAGGTTAATTAATGCCCTCCAATTGC
The DNA here is from genome assembly GCA_010120015.1 of Rhombomys opimus. Classification (NCBI taxonomy): domain Eukaryota; kingdom Metazoa; phylum Chordata; class Mammalia; order Rodentia; family Muridae; genus Rhombomys; species Rhombomys opimus. The sequence goes on from REGO01000262.1 coordinate 537,965, forward strand.
ACACTTAATCAATGATCATCTCTGGGTTAAAATGCTTCCTATCTCTAAGACTACATGCTCTCCTATTCTTTTTCCATCTGGCCTGCTTCGCCATTCTAATTTCTCTTTTTTAATTCTGAAAACAACACTATGAAAGGTATGGACTTTAAATCATTTATAGATTAATATCTTTGTAGTATCTTTCTTGGTATGAATTTTTGAAAAAAACAAAAAACAAAAAACAAAAAAAAACCTGTTACCCCATGTAGCGTATTGGCAGGTTTATACAAAGGACTGGCATGAGCAACGCCAAGCTAGTGAAGTACCTTGAACCCACCTCACGGGATTTTGAAAGTCACTGAAAGTCTTCTCTGAGACAGACACTGCTGTTCATTCCTCAGCACCCACACGGTGGCTCACAACTATCTGTAACTTGAGTTCCAGGAAATCAGGTGCACTCTTCTGGCTTCCTCCGACACCAGGCATGCACGAGGTACGTATGTATACATAAAGGCAAAACACTTATATACACAAAATAAAAACAAAATTTGAGAAGCAGTAAAATAATTAGAGCCTGATGTATGGCAGTCTTTCTGAGCCCCTAACTATTAAAATTCTATCTTCAGTTCTCCCCCAAACATATTTAAAATGAATGAATATAAAAATAAATATTTGATCCTGAATCATGACTAGCACTAGCTCTAATTGAAAGCAATAATTACACTTGGGTTGAATTCCTGGAGTGAATTAAAGAGTCTGCAGAGAGTCGGCAGTTTCATATCATTAGCACTTGATTAATATTTCCAAAATTTTTCTCACCCATTGTCAACTGGTCCTTAGTCGGTCAGTTAAACAGCAAGCAGGATTCCTTGTGGCCATTGTTGACATTTAGCCATAATCTAAGTCACTGACTTCCACTCTGGGAATGAGGCTGCTCTTTTCTGCTATGGTTCTTATGAACCAGAATAAAAAACTATGAAGTGCAAACGTCAGGAATTCACTTTATTCTTTTAAAATAGGTAATTCTATTGGGTGGGTAAATTAATTAACTATAAAATCGGCCAATAAGATTTTCATTCATACCATTAGTAATTAAGTACATAAAAACTACAGCATCCTAGAAAAACTAACTCATGATTGTGCCTCGTGTTTATGGACTGTGTTCCTAGTGTTTAAGGAAAAACCCTTTGCATCTGATGAAACCTGTAAAAATGAGCTAAGTGTTCTATTGCTCTTACAGATGGCAAACATTCTGTTCCATTTTGACTCCATTTACCAGGGCCAACTGACTAATATACAAAATGAGGAAAACAGCCATTGACTTAAAACATATTTTTAAATCCAAAAAATTTTCTTTTAGACAATTTTAAAATACTTTAAAATGTAAAAGTAGGACTAAGGAGATGACTCAAAGAATAAAGGGGCTGATTCTAAGTCCCCAGAACTATGTTTTTAAAAAAAATGGCATAGTAACATATCATGCATTCAGAATTTCTCTAGCATATCTAATACTTAGTCACTTTCATTGCTTTACAAATCATCTGACTGCTATTATCAAGCAATTATTATCAAGCACAGTTGCATTTATTCAGTAAACCTAGTTGGCACCTTCATTTCAAATATGGGCTTGAGTATGATTATAATTGCAAAGAATTATGTTTAAACAGGCAAGATATTTTAAGAACTCTACACTGATATGTTGTCCTCACTTGAAAAAAAAAAGTATTTTAAAAGAGAATTACAAAAGAGGGAAAACATCTATTCTTCTTGTAGGTCATTGGGGGATGTGGTCCTCCTTTCCACTATGCTGATATAATGCTAAGTAAACACTCATCAAGCTTATTGTGTGCATGAAGAATTATACTTCACATGTATTCAAAATTCGGTCTTGGGTGAGTAATAGGAGTGACATTTCTCAGAGGATATGAGGGAAGTGTTTTCAGTGCAGTTAGGAAGTACATTGGTTTGGGAAAGAGATTCTAGTACGCAGCTGGTTTGGGCTACTGATTACTTCTCTCTCTTGGAAGATTGCACAGCACCCTCAAATCCTGAGAGTTAGTCCTCAGAGAGAAGGCGTCTATATCAGTTCTGGCTTCATTCTCTCAATTTCTGTGTCTAACATGTGTGGTATCTCCAGCAATAAGGACATAACCCTCAAGTTCTGTCACCAAGGACAGTAGCAATAGCCTATATTGTTTGGGGAGGTTCTTCAGCTCCCCTGACTAACAACTCAGAGGGAGGTTTCCCGTGCCTGTCACTATGGTTTGGATAGAAAGTCTACTGTTCTTAGAGAGGATCGTTATTACCCCAAGTAGCGTAACATTACTCAAAACCACTCAAAAACCAACTGAAAGATACCCAACTCCTGCTGATATATCAATAACACAACCCCTGTACCTAAGGCTCAGGGGACATTGAAGAAGAGAGGACAGGAAGATTAAGAGCCAGAGAACAGCTTCCGTGAGATAGTGTCTTTTATATTCCACAGAGAAGTTGCACTCATGAAACCTCAACAACGCGGTCAACCTAAACAAACACAATGATAACACCAGCTGACAGATCTACAGGGATGGGGGAATCTCTCAAGGCCTCCCCCACAGATGAAGAACTACAGGTAATTAATAGGTGCTGAGAATAGGCTACTCATCCTTCTCCCTGATAGTTTATCCAATCCCAAGGAGACTGCTTATAGATGCACATGTGTATTAACAATAACTTAAAATTAGGAAGTCATAAATTTGATAGAGAGTGAAAAGGGTACAGGAGGAGCTGGAGGTAAGGGAGGGAGGGATGGGAGTGAGGTAAATACTCATGAGTGAGATTCTTAAAATAAAATCAATTTTAAAAAAAGAAAACTGCAATTCCTACCATACCAGCAATAGTTCATTGAATTCTTATCAAATGCAGATAATGTGCTACAAATTTTACATGTGTGAGCTCATTTGACCTCCAATATCCCATCAGGAAATTAATATTACTTTCCTCAACACAGAAATGAGAAATTAAGGAGTAATTTGGCCAAAGTACCGAATTTGAAATCAAGCCTCAAGTTGTCACAGAACCAGGGAGCTTCTTGTCTCTAATTATATCTTCTTCCCTAATAAACTTCCATATTATTCTAATGATCTTTTCTTATTCAATGTTAAGACTAGTGAGAAGGATGGGCAGGTCAAGCATTTGCTGTGCAATTGTGAGAAGCAGAATTCTTCGATTCCCAGCATGCACATAAACGACAGCTGGCCTTGTCAGCTTGCCTGTTACCAAAGGATGTGGGAGGTCAAAACAAGAATCCCAGCAGCCACTGGCTAGCTAATCTTGCCCATAAGGGTGAGCTCTGGCTCAGCCCAAAAACCTTCCCACAATCAATAAGTAGAGAGTGGTTGAGGAACACGCACATACTTGCATGCATGTACATATGGATTCAAATACATATACAAAATATAAATTTAAAAATAAAATTAGAAAGTTCAATAATCATAACTCACAAAGACAGTGCATCACTGAGTAATTGCATTTGATAGTATCTAGGAGAAAACCTACAAAAATTTACAATAATATGAACTTTTCATGTAACAGGTGGTCCAAAGAACTGTTCCAAGTTCCTGCAAGGTATCCAGGATACCCACGGTGACCTCCTCTCCTTCCAGAAGCAGAAACTCACACGCCTGTTTTTTCTCTTTAATATTTTTTTGGTCAAGTAAGTTAATAAGGAGAAAGAAGAATACCTGCGTGTCTCCTTTAAGACAGAATCATGGACACTCAAGCCATATATTTTGAGGTTCGGTAGATTTCATGGACCACTATTAGCCATGCTGAAAGACGTAGCATATATTTCCCTGTACAGAGAGAGTATGCCTCACACCTGTCTCTGAGTTGCAATTTCTGTGACATAAAAGTAAGTTCTGAGATTTAGTCTGTGACCCCTTTCACTGTCCTGGGATGTACTTCACCTTAAATGTTGCCAGCTGTTGTATTTTTACCTCCTTATATTTCTACCTTCCTTCCACTCAAGGTTTTGGACTCACTGGGCAAACAACATATTTTGGCAAAGAAGTAGGTCATCTTTATTTTCTTGGCATAACTTGACTCCATCTCAAGCTGTGACAGACACACACTCCTAAAATTGTGTTTCAGAGAAGAACACCAATACTCAAATGCAAGAACCAAAGTAGTAGTGGCTTTATTGGAGGAAGTGTCACTAGGGGCAGGCTTTGAGGTTTCAGATGCTCAAGCCAAGTCCCCTGTCTCATTCTCTCTTCTTGCTGCCTGCCAATCCAAACTTTTAATTCTCAGCTCCTTCTTCAGAGCAATGTCTGCCTGGGTGCTACCATGCTTCCCGCCTAGATGATAATGGACTGAACATGTGAGCCAGTCCCAATTAACTGCTTTCCTTTATAAGAGTTGATATGGATTAAAAATTGTGGTGGCTGATAGAACCCCTTTGTGCTCCAAGGAGACTGAGAGACATACAGAGGCTTCACAGGGAAACAAAATGGTGGAAGATGGGTCTGCAAAGTGCACAAAAACTCTGGAACAACTTAAAAAAAAAAAACAGGTTTTATGGGAAGGTTCTTTTACAAACTGGTTTTGTGGAATTAGAAAAAAAGAAACCATGTCGAAGTCCTTGATCCATGCTGGCACCAGAAACCATGTAGAAGTCTACAAACCCTGCTGCTGCTCCTGCTATGAGCAAGGAAAATTCCTTTGCAGTGGTATTGATGACTGCAGACTCATAACTGAGAATGAGAGACACTGAGGCTTTTTTAGCAACCCCCAAAAGAAAATAAAAGAAGGAGTCCAGACAGGAAGCTATTGAATGGAGTCCTTAAAAATTTGATAAAGCTCCCATCTCCTGCACTTCTTCTGGTTCACAACTCTGCCTGCTTTCCCAGAGGCCACACCAGAACCAGGGACACCAGGTAAGATCCTTCCCCAAGGCCTATGCCTGCCAACTCCCCTTAAAGCACACCAACAACCATAAACTGCACTCCAACCCCTGGAATCTATTTTCTGGTCCATAACTCTGCCTACTTTCCAGGAGGCCACATCAAGACCAGGGACCCCAGGTCATGCTGGTACTAGAGACACAGAGGCAACACTGGCCAAAAAGGCAGAGGTTACACAGGCCACAAAAACTACATCAGAGATGCCACTACTGGGATCTGAAGACTCACTGGTCACCAGAAATTCAGGCCATTCACAGTAGAACACTAAGAGGAAGCAGAAACCAAGGGGGAAAACATTTAAAAAAAATCTAACAAAGATAAACTCAGAAATCAACACCTAAATCTATAATAACCTTAAAACCCAGATGGCCAGAGGCCAGCATAGGAACACAATTAACAACATCGAGAGCAATATGGCACCACTAGAGCCCAGCTATCTTACAACAGCATGCTCTGGATATTCCAGCTGAAGCACAAGAAAATGATCTTAAATCCAATCTTAGGAAGATGATAGAAGCCTTTAAAGAGGAAATGGATAAATCCCTTAAAGAAATACAGAAAAATACAATCAAACAGATGTAGGAAGTGAATAAAACTGTTCAAGACCTGAAAATAGAAATAAAAGCAATAGAGAAAACACAAAGTGAGGAAATCCTGGAGACGGAAAACCTAGGTAAGCAAACTGAAAGTATAAGTGTGAGCATCACCACTAGAATGCAAGAGACAGAAAAGAGAATCTCAGGAATAGAAGATACGATAGAAGAAATTGATACATCACTCAAAGGAAATGTAAAACTAAAAATTTCATGACACAAAACATCTAGGAAATCTGGGATACTATGAAAAGACCAAACTTAAGAATAATATGAATAGAAGAAGATTCCCAGATCAAAGGCCCAGAAGATATTTTCAACAAAAATCATACAAGAAAATTTCCTAACCTAAAGAAAGAGATGCCTATACACATACAAAAAGCTTACAGAACTCCCTCGACATAATAATTACAACACTAAATTTTCAAAAGAAAGAATATTAATAGCTACAAGGGGGGAGTAGTGGGGAAGACTCAGTGTTCCTTAAGGAGCTGGCCACTGGGAGTTTGACCATGCTACAGTGAGTATACAGGCAACACAAACTGGATTTGTGGGGGGGGGGGTTGTTTGTTTGCTCGTTTTGTTTGTTTTTTGTTTGTTTTTGCAGGGAGTCCCAAGGGCGAAAATGTGACTCTGAGAGGAATGGGAAGAGAGTGTGATTGTGAGGCATTGTACAAAATTTCCAACTAATTATAGAACTATTATGTTGGGAGGAAAAAAACAAGAGTTGCCATGGTCATACCATCTCTTCAAAGCAACAGTACACTAAGACACACTCCAAATCCCAAATTCATGCATTTTGTCTGACTGTAGACTGTCTTTTTTTCCTACCATGTATAGCAGTAGGTTATTCTGAGCCCCGCCGGTTGGAAAATATTCCTTGATAATTTTCTACTTTATCTTCCATTTCACAGTCACTTAGCCATCAGCCTCTAGGAACCTCAGTCCCTGAAACATTGAAAGCATGTCTATCCTGTCCCCCCAAATGTAGGAAGGCCATGGAAACACAACTTAGTAGTTTACAAGACCGCCATTAGCAACTAGAACCCTTTTATAACCAAGCTCACTTAGGGAGAAAACTAGGAGAAATTTTGATGACTCCACACATCATTTGTCTTTTGGAATACAGTAACAGCAAGCTACAAAACCCTTTTAAGTAAAGTTCCCATATCTAACCTCAGAGGGACATGATGTTCCTTCTGAAATAGACATGGCTGTCAAGAAGCAGAGGTGTGCAGCTTGGGGAGTCAGGGAGAGATGAGACACCATATGGCACTCTGTACTTCAATACACCCCAGTGTCCCTCAATAGGAGACTCTAAAACAAAGGATGCTTTTATAATCATAAAGGTTTAAAAAAGGAAGTAATGAAAAACAAAAGGAGCAAAGTATCAGAGGAGAAAAACATAAGCAGTGGAAAAGTTCATGAGACTTAAGACAGAAAGTTTTAAAAGCCTACAAGCATAAGCATCACCATCTTCTAATGAAATGAGGAAGAGGTAATCCCAGAACTCGGGTGTTAGAGGCACCCAGATCTCTGTGAGTTTGAGGCCAGCCTTATCTACAAAGCAAGTTCAGGATAGCCAAGGCTACAGAGAGAAACCCTGTCTCAAAAAAACCAAAGGCGGGATGGGAGAGAGGAAGAGGATGATGAGTTATCTTGCATCCCTAATGGATGCAAAAAGAGGAGTGAGTTTGGTGCATGTCTCTGTGCCCAGGTTAGACATATGAAACACATACTCTCCCATAAGAACCAGGTAGAATCTAAAATACTACCCAGCCATTGAGGATTCTCTTATCATAGTTAAGAAGGTAGGTGGAAGGAAACTGACCAGAGAGCTACTAGGCACTTATTGTTCCCTGTCACTTGTTGGTGACTTTCATTGTAGTCTGTCACTCCTTTCCTTATTACATATAAAGTCATTGTTTGCTGCAGGAGGGCAGAGCAAGGTCCCAAGCATCTTACTATGCAAATGTCATCCTACAAATGCTCTATTAATGTTAGATAGATGGCTGAAAGGATTGAGTACTTCAAACAGAATCTGTGTCACCTTTCTTCCTCTTGTTTAGAATGCATAAAGTGTCACGTGGTTACATCAAAGCCTTGAGATGACTTGGATATTAAGAGAGATTATGCTTCTGTGATAAATTGTTCTTCAGCTTGCATGTGAAGTCTAGTTATAAGGCACTGGTTCTGGCTGAGCAGGCTGCTCAGTCAGCAACGTGCTTGCCACACAAGCAGAAGGACCTGAATGCAACCACCCAGATCACACATTTTCCAAAAGTAGGCACAACATTGTATGTTTATAATCCCAGCACTGACTAGGTAGAAACAAGAGGATCTTTGGGGCTTGGTAACCAGTTGGTCTAAACAAATTGTTGAGCTTCAGATTCAGTGAGAGAGAGACCCTACCTTTAAAAGGAAAGTTAGATCAACTGGAGTGGCCCACACCTATAATCCCAACACTCCCGAAGCAAAAATGGGGATCTCTGAGTTCCAGGCTTTATTGGTCTATATAATGAGCTCCAAACCAACCAGGGATATATAGTGAATCTTTATCTCATAAATAACTAAAATGGAGACTGATTAAATGCTCACATACAATATTCACAGTCATACACATACATAGACATTGTTACACACAGGAAAAAGTACATACTCACACATGCAAAGACATTACTAGTGCCTCCGTTGAGATTAAGTTTACTCCTGCTGTCTTTATTTATTTAATTATTTACATGGCTATGTGTGCACGTGTGTGTGTGTGTGTGTGTGTGTGAGCACTTGTGAATGTGTATGCATGTATGTACGTGTACATGTGTGTGAGGGGGGGCATGTTTAGGTACATGTAAAGAGAGACAGAGAGCACAAGAGTGTGCATGTTATCTAACGACGTGCTGAAATCAGCTGACTCTTCCTCCCATCTACACCCTGGAAATCAAAGTCAGCTTGACAGGCTTGGAGCAAAATGCCTTTACGCGCTGAACCATCTTACTAGCCCAAGTTTAACTTCTTAAGAAGTAAGAATACAGTTGGGTATGGTGGTACACACCTTTATTTCCTACCCTCAAGAGACACAGGTGGTGAGCTGTCTATGAGTTTGACTCTAGCCCGGTCTACATCGCAAGTTCTAGGCAAACCAGGGTTACACAGTGAGCCCCAGTTTCTAAACAATGTTAAATTAATCCAAGGGTAAGGAGAAGTAAAAGACATGAGTCAGTTTCAGCAGTTCAGAGGTGACCTGGGTCTATTGTTACTTATATTGGTATCTCATAAACTCTCCAAAGTATAAAAATTTTTAAATTTTCATGTTAAGTGCATGAATATTTTGCCTGCATGTGCACTATATGCCTGCCTAGTGCCTGCAGAGGCCAGAAGACGGCATCAGTTCTCCTAAGACACACAATTGTGAGCTGCTGTGCGGGTGCTAGCAACTGAGTTGGGGCCCTCTGGGAAAGAAGCCAGCGCTCTTAATGACTGTGGGTTCTCCTGCCCACTAAATGATCAAGTACCACTCTCCCATTGCTGGGGCTATAACTAAACACCCTGACTCACAGCTCTTTGTCCTATTAAATAAGCTCTTTAAACATTATGGACTGGATAGCAACATCTGTAGCAATCTGCAGGCACAGCTGGAAAAGCACTTAATAAAATCCTGAAAACTTAGGAGGATTTTCAATTGAATAATAATCAGCCTTCAAAAGACTCTCAGCAAGTATCTTTTAAAATGGGGCCTGTTGGGGTTTTTAAGCATTGATGTGTAATTGAGCACTTCTGTGCTTCGCCTCAGTTATCAGTGTGCAAATTAGACAATGAGCCTCCCTTCATGTTAAAGGCCTGTGACACAAGACAGATCCAAGTATGCTAATGTCCGTGTTTGCTAGAAAGTAGAAATCAGACCCAGATCTGAATCCATCAATTCTTTCTTTGATTCATATAGCATAACCTATATAACATAACACTTGTTTCCACGATAAAACTTTCATGAATATACCAGTTTGGATCCTGCGACATGCTCAGTAATAATTTCTAAATTAATTAGAAGACTCTCCTTGTACAGATACCTTTCTTTTTTCACTATATGGCACAAAATTTTCAAGTTTCTTTCTGAAAGGCTATTTTTATATGCTTTCATGAATTGGACATAATAATTTGCACACAGAAGGCCCTCAGCAATATTGTCTGAGTGACTTACTGACCTTTAATGCAAGTAAGACATCTGGAGGATGGAGGGAGGGCAGAGGTCCAGTTTTCATTACCATGGACTATCTTTGCTGCCAGCGGTAAATTGACATTGTCATCTTCAAATGCAAAAAAAAAAAAAAAAAAGGAGAGAGAAAGAAATAAAAAAAAATCCATTATTTTGTAGCTTAGAACTCACATCAGATAGAAGTTTTCTAATTTAATATGCATGTCAGTATTTCTTTTCTGTCCTCACAGATATATTAAAACAGGATTCTTTCCTTTAAAGTAATTTATAAAATTACAGCTTTCGGAGATAAGTATTCTCACACAATGCATACACTCTGGCTTACTTCAAATAGCTCATGGTTTAGAATGCTGTCAGTTTCTGCTCTAAAAGTAAGGAATAATTTTGAACACATAAATGATAAGCTGTATTTTATGAGACTGCTTTATTTATTTTTCGTTCTTCCCAAAAGTTTTAGTCATAAAATGCCAGCATTTTTTTCAAGTTAAATGTATTTCTAAAAATTATAAGTGGGTTTCTTGCAATTTCAAGATATTATATGAGGAATTTTATCCTGAGTGAGGTATCCCAAAAGCAGAAAGACACATATGGTATATACTCACTTATATAGACTTATAAGATAGGATAAATATACTGAAATCTATCCAGCTAAAGAAGATAAACAAGAAAGAGGACCCAGGGTACAATGATCAGTCCTCACTTAGAAAGACAAACGGGATGGACATTGGATGTAGGAGCAAACAAGTAACAGGACAGGAGGCTACCACAGAGGGCCTCTGAAAGACTCTACCTAGCAGTGTATCAAAGCAGATATTAAGACCCATAACCAAACCTCCGGCAGAATTCAGGGAATCAAAAAAAAGAAAAAAAGTGAGGGGGGTAGTTAATACAACCTGGAGAGGACAGGAGTTCCACAAGGACCAAATATATCTGGGCACAGGGGTCTTTTATGAGACTGTTTCTCCAAACAAGGACCATGTATGGATGCAACCTAGAGCCCCTGCTCAGATGTAGCCCTTGGTAGCTCAGTATCCAAATGGGTACCCAAATAAGAGGAACAGGGACTGTTTCTGACATGAGCTCGATGTCAGGCTCTTTGACCTCCCCCACACACCCCAAGGATGAGCAGCCTTGCTAGGCCACAGAGGAGGACTTTGCAGCCAGTCCTGAAGATGCCTGATAAACCAGGGTCAGATGAAAGGGGAGGAGATTCTCCCTTATCAGTGGACTTGGAAAGGGGCAGGGAGGAGATGAGGGTGGAAGGGTGGATTGGGAGGGAAAGAGGGAACAGGATACAGCAGGGATACAAAGTTAACAAACTGTATAACTAATATTAAAAAAACTAAAAATTAAAAAAAGAAAAAGAAATGACAAGGGAGTGGGCCACGGCCCACATAAAATAAAATCTAAACTAAAATAAAGTAAAATACCATAAATATCAGGATTAAAAAAAAGAAAGAAAGAAAGAAATGTCAAGCTGGAGTTTCCCATCTTTCAGCTAAACACAGTCTAAAATGTAATGTCTAAGCACAGTCTCACACATGACCGGCATCTTCAATTCCATTTATGGTTTCTATAAAATCAATCCCATATTCATAAAAACATAATAACATAGGACCCATTTTCCTATTCTGTGATTCCCTCTGTCCAGTAAAGACTTGGTTGATGGGCAGGTGGTGAGCAAACTACTTCACAGTCTAGAAGTAAAATGGTAGTTTTCAGGTTGCTGCTAGTCATGGGCCAAATGACCTTTCCCAAAAGAAGCCTACCTAGAGTTCATGGAAAATGGGAGCTACAGTTGCAGATAGGCTTAAGGATTATCATAAACGGACCTCAAGGAAGAGACAATTCCAGGTTATCTGTACGGATTTGGAATCATCTCAAAGGTTCTTCAAAGTAAAGGATGGAGGTTAAGGAGAAAAATCAGAGAGAAAACATGATAATGAAAGCAGGTATGAGAGACGCTGTGTTGCTGGCCAATCAGATGGAAGGAGGGAAACATATGTCAAGAAACCAGGGTGACTTCTCAAATCTGGAAGAAGCAAGGAAGTTCGTTTCTCCTGGGGCCTCTATAAAGGAACACAAGCATACAGGTATGCCTGAATCTTGATTTTAGCCAGGGAGACAAGTGTTAACTCCAAAGCTACAATATACTGAGTTTTTGTTTTAAACTCTGAACTTGTAATAAGCTGTTCTGAGTCCAAATGACTTAATACAGTCTTTTAAAAAAGAAGACAGCTACGGAGAGTGTGAGACACTAAATACCACTGAACCACACATTGTTGTTGTTTCATTTTTTTCTTCACAATTTATTCTTCATATATCCCGATTGAAGCCCCCTCCCTCCACTCCCTCCCTCCCTCTTTCCCCTGTCTGCTTCCCCTAGTCCAGTGAAAGAGGGAGTTCTCCACTATTGTCATCTGCCCATAGTTTATTAAGTCTCATCAGCACTGCCTGGATCCTCTTCCTCTGTGGCCCACAAGGCCACATCACCAGGAGCGAGTGATCAAAGAGCAGTCAAATAAGTTCATGATAGAGGCAGCCCCTGCTCCCCTCACTCAGAGATCCACAAGGAGACTGAGCTGCCAATAGGCCACATCTGAGCAGAGGGTCTAGGTCCTCTCCATACATGGTCCTCCATAGGTGCATCAGTCTCTGCAGGAACCTCTGGGCTCAGATATTTTAGTTTTGTTGGTTCTCTTGTGGGGCTCCTGTCCCCTCCATATTGCTCTACTCCCACCCCTCTCTTCCTCCATAAGACTCCCTGCGCTCTACCCAACGTTTGATGCTGAGTCTCAGCATCTGCTTCAGTCCCTGTTGGGTGACCCTCTATAGCAGGCTCCCAGAACCACACATTTTAAAAGTTAAGATGCTAAATGTACGCGTGTACATGTAAATGTAAATATGTGTACATATGCATATAAGTAGTCATAATTTTAAAACAAATAACAAGAATCACACTCAGATCTAAGTCAGACTAATAGAAAAAAAGGACCTTTCTTTAAGGCCTACACAGTCATTTGTTGACATGAAAAAAAAAAAAAACTATTCTATGTGGTGACTTATTTTAGGCAAGGAAAAAGTTGCCTGTAACCCATGCTCAGTCATGGCATTGTTACATTCACTCACTACTTGGCCTTCAGGAACAGCAAACACGAAAGACAGACACCATTTCTTGCCTGCTTAAAGCCAGAGGCCCTCTCTGCTCCAGGTTCTTAAACCATGGGTCATGATCTCATATGACAACTCATAACAAAAGGAGGTTACAAAAGGGACACTAGTAAAAGGCCGCTGAATGGACAACAACAAAAAGTAAGTGAAAACTCAAGCATGTAATAAACCCAACCTCTCAAGACAGCATTTAGCTGTGTTTCATGATCTAACTCCCTTGCAGCCTTGGTTCTGAGAATAAAGCAAGTGCATATTGCACTGTGCATGTCATCACATCACACAGCTAATGAACACAGAAACACCTCACCTCAAGTTCAAAATTATTGTATGTCGTAAACTGCAGTGTTTATACAGACATAGTTCCTGCTCTCATGGAAACATAATGGGGTAATCACAGGAGGAAAAAGACTTTTCATAGTTTCTGATCATCATTCTTCATCATGTATGAAATTAGCACACATACTAATGTATGTATGGTTCTTCTCTCTGACATTTAGTTTTCAAGTTTGCTTGAGTTGCTGACTTGAGTTTCATTAAAAAAAATTTTTCAATGAATTTTGATTTGTATAAAGGACAGAATTTCCAGAACTTTTTGAAATGGTTCTAAATAATACTTCTTCTAAATATTTATGCAAAGTGCAATTCTTGGGATTGACAATTATAAAATCAAAATAATGATTAATTCTGAAAAACCTGCAAGATACTTTACATATTTCAGTATCAAATATTTAGCACATATATCTGATTAGAATGCAAATTTGCTTTCATCTGAAATAAATGGTACAGCAAAATGCATACAAAATAATTACATTAAAATACATTCTTCATGATTTATTGTCAGTAAATGTTGGATTTGTACCTATCTTACACATTAGTAGTCCAAAGTTAGCAGAGAAATTGCTCAGGTAAAAGGGACACAGACAGACTCTAGATAAGAGACCATACCAAAAGGACAGTTCAAACCTCTCTGTAGGGATGTGAATCAGAAGTGAGGATAGAAAGAGACATGGAGAGCGAGGCAGTGCCCTTCATGGGGCAATGTTTGGTTTTGTTTTGTTTTGTTTGTTTTGTTTTGTTTTGTTTTGTTTTCCAAGAACAGAAATTCAGCACTTTTGTACAAGGGAACCAGCAATATCGCCACTTTTCATATCTTGCACTTATATCTTCAGTGTCCTTTCTCAGTCTTGACTAATGAAAGAAGGGCTTTGGCCTACAGGGGTCAAGTGCCTATAAGTAGGTAGGTAGGTAGATAGGTAGGTAGGTAGGTAGGTAGGTAGGTAGGTAGGTATGTCCTCAGTTCCTCCTTCTGAACCATTCTTCTGTTTATTTGATTAATTGATGCTTTAGATGAAGTCTCTGTTTGGTTTCATGCCTTGGTGTACTGTCTTTCCCTTTCTCAACCGGCACAGGCCAGAGGGCAGTTCTACTCGCAATCCTGACTGCAGCCGAATCAGGAACACTAAAGTACCACACAAGCTACGAGAAGTAAGCCCACCCAATGTAGAGATGGGGGAAAAATGTCTTTTTGCGCTCATATAAGGACTGGAGAGGGGCCAGGAAAGTTAAATGCACAGCTTTTCTCTTCAGTGGACTGAGGTGCTTAACTGCGCTTCCTGGAATGCTGGAAATGGATGTAGTTTATGACCTGGTAGTCCTTTGCTGCCTGCTGAGTCAGGCTTTGCCTGTAACTCTGAGAATTTATGTTTTACTTATCCCAAACACTTTCCTCCCAAAACCTTGAGTATTACTTCTAGGCCATAAATCCCATCCTTATGAGAGATGTCAACTGTACTTTACAACAGCTTAAGTGACTTCTGTGTTATCTCCTGGCCAGGCCAAATCCTGACCATGCAGGGATTCTGTTTATCTCAGTCATCCTCCCTGGACCCTTGTCATGAACGGTGTTTCTACGTCAGTAAGAACCCATCTTCTGGATGAAGCCAGATGGACTTTGTAAAGAGCTTCTTTGTAAACATGCCGTAAGCTTTGTTGTACTCACGGGCTTGAGTTAATTGTTTTTCTGAAATTTTTTTTTCCAAAATTGTGCTATGCTTAAATGTGACAAAAATAAAATAAACAAGATGATGTCAGACTCCAAGGAGTCTTGGCCCAGAACTAGTTACCAAAATAGGGCTGAACCAAGTTCCACTCTTCCCTCACCAGAATCATTTTCCCTGATAGCCATAAAGGCTGCAGAGACTTCCCATAAACCAAAAAGCTATTCTAAAATTCATCTTCTTCTTCATTTTCTCACCAGAATCATATTCCCTAACCTCTAAGAGAGAGAGAGATGCTAACTCTGCTTCATGAATATTTTTGTACTTTATCCTCTCCTTTAACTCCAACTTCCGTCACTTGGTTTGGGGCTCACCCTTTCTAACAAGAAATTTTCCAAGTGCTCTTTTGTCTCAGGCCAACATGTGTAAATGCAATCACAGAAAGATATTTCTATACAGGAAGTTCATTAGCAAATGCAAAAGACAGTACCTGAAAGAAAGTGAGGAAGGACAGCTTGAAATGAAGCAAAGTTGAATTCCTATATAGGTAGAAAACCTCAGCTCTCCCACAAAAGCACAGAAACCAACACAGTTCCCTAGGGTTTGTCCAGATTAAGAAAAGGGGGTTGACCACAATTGACGGGCACTATTCAATACCAGCTGCCCTCATCCAAAATAGCAATCCGGACAGCATATCAAAACACAAAATGTACTTGAGCATCTTTTGGATATGTGCCTAGGAGTGGTATGGCTGGATCTTGAGGAAGCACTATTCCTAATTGTCTGAGAAAGCGCCACATTGATTTCCAAAGAGGTTGTACATTCCCACCAGCAGTGGAGAAGGGTTCCCCTTTCTCCACAGCCTCTCCAGCCTGTGTTGTAACTTGATTTTTGATCTTAGCCATTCTGATGGGTGTAAGGTGAAATCGCAGGGTCGTTTTGATTTGCATTTCCCTGATGACTAAGGACATTGAGCATTTCTTTAAGTGTTTCTCTGCCATTCAATGTTCCTCTATTGAGAATTCTCTGTTTAGCTCTGTAACCCATTTTTTAACTGGGTTACTTGATTTGTTGCTGTTTAACTTCTTAAGTTCTTTATATATTCTGAATATTAGCCCTCTGTCAGATATAGGGTTGGTGAAGATCATTTCCCAATCTGTAGGCTATCATTTTGTTCTGACGACAGTGTCCTTTGCTTTTCAGTTTCATGAGGTCCCATTTATTGATTGTCGATCTTAGAGCCTGTGCTGATGGTGTTCTGTTCAGGAAGTAGTCTCCTGAACAAGGACATTTGCTCAAACATATTCGTAGCCGCTTTATTTGTAATATCCAGAAGCTGGAAACAACACAGATGTCCCTCAGTTGAGGAATGTATACAGAACCATTGTGGTATATTTACACAATGGAATACTACTCAGCAATTAAAAACAAGGAAATCATGAAATTTGCAGGCAAATGGTGGGATCTAGAAAGGATCATCCTGAGCGAAGTATCCCAGAAGCAGAAAGACACACATGGTATATACTCACTTATAAGTGGATATTATACATATAATATAGGATAATCATACTAAAATCTGTACACCTAATGAATCTAATCAAGAAGGAGGACCCTGGGTAAGATGATCAATCCTCATTCAGAAAGGCAAACGGGACAGACAGCAAAAGAGGGAGAAAACAGGGAACAGGGCAGGAGCCTACAAAAGAGGGCCTCTGAAAGACTCTACCTAGCAGGGTATCAAAGCAGATGCTGAGACTCATAGCCAAACTTTGGGCAGAGTTCAGAAAACCTTATGAAAGAAAGGGGAGATGGAAAGACATGGCGGGGACAGGTGCTCCATAAGGAGAGCAACAGAACCAAAAAATCTGGGCACAGGGCTCTTTTCTGAGACTGATACTCCAAACAAGGACAGTGAATGCAGATAACCTAGAACCCCTGCACAGTGGTAGTCCATGGCAGCTCAGTATCCAAGACAGTTCCCCAGTAATAGGAACAGGAACCATCTCTGACATGAACTCATGGGCTGGCTCTTTGATCACCTCCATCTGAGGGGGGATCAGCCTTACCAGTCCACAGAGAAAGACAATGAAGCCAGTCCTGATGAGACCTGATAGACTAGGGTCAGCGGGAAGGGGAGGAGGACCTCCCCTATCATTGGACTGGGGGAGAGGCATAGGAGAAGAAGAGGGAGAGAGGGTGGGATTGGAAGGGGGTAGGGAGGGGACTACATCTGGAATTAAAAGTGAATAAACTGTAATTAATAAAAATAAAATAAAATAAATTTTTAATAGAAGATGCTCAAAAATAAAAAAAAAACCACACACACACAATGTAGCTTCCTCTGCTGAAATGTTTTTCTACATCTAATCTCAACACTGTTGCCAGTAATAGTATTTTAACTTTACTATCATGTTCATTATACAGCATAATAGCTTAAATTACCATGTTTCGATTTATTCATGTATATCATGTGAACGACTTTTTTTTTTTGCATACTCCCATTATTCTTTCCCACCCTCTCTTCCATTCCTGCATATTCTCTTCCCTTTCCTGGCAGTCCCCTCTTTGTTTCCAAGTCATTTCTTTTTACTTTAGAAAGCCGATTCTCAACCTGTGGGTCATGACCCATTTGGAGTTTGAATGACCTTTTCACAGGGGTCACATATCAGACGTTTATGTTACAATTCATAACAGTAACGATATTACAGTAAAAAAAATGTAGACAAAAATTAATTTATGGTTGGTATCATCACAACATGAGGAACTATATTAAAGGGTTGCAGAAATAGAAAGGCTGAGAACCACTGGTCTATAGTCAGTATGTAAAAGAAAATTCTTGATATTTGCCTGGCTTGTTTCTATAACATTATGGACTTTCTATGCCTACCCTCGCTCTGAATGATGACACAAAGACCTTTATAGTTATTAAATGCTTCAAGCATTGTAACTGGGCAGATACTCAGATACTCTAACCTGACTACACTGGCCTGGCCTACTTTCCAGCCACATAGCCATTACCTGCTAGCTTAGTCTTGCCTGGTTGCTCCTTCTCCATCCACGTCTTCATGGTGACTCTTCTCTCTCTTTTCCCCACCTGGGACCCCCAGACTGGAATCAGAAGTACTTACTTAACTCAACTCTCCAGCCCATCTATTGGCTGTGCAGCTCTTTATTAAGCAATCAGAAGTAACGTATCAGAGAACAATTTTTCCATGACATTGAGACAGTAGATGCTTAACAATACCAAAGTCCATGCTACAAGCAGATCACTGGGTACAGAGATCAGCATTGAAATACACAGAGAACAAAACAGCCTCCAACACACTTCATTTGTAATTTCATTTTGCTTAATGTGTTGGAGGTTGGTCTGATGCTACTTAACTGGCCCTCTTTGTAAACCTACCTAAGTCATTTCACCTGGTTGGCTAAGTAAACAGCCTATACCTGGGCAGGGCAGAACGGGATAGGTGTGGCTAAGGTTCCTGAGCTTGGGAGTCTCCCAAGAAGAATGACAGAAAGGACAGACACACAGGAAGAGAGGAAGGACATGGATGCCAGGATGGGTTAGCCTAGAGAAAACACAACATAGTCAAGGAAGGACTCCAATAATGGTGTGAAAAGGCCCAGATGAAGAATATAAGCAAGCACCATGGGACTATGGATGAAAAATAAACCAGCTGAGGAGGATTAAGGTGGAGGCAATGGACGAGGGCTGGAAGATGGATGGTGAGGATATTCAGACAGCATAGATAGGAATATCTGCCCGGCCCAAAGTAAATAAGGTAATTATGAAATCTAACAGGTGTCTGTGTCTTATTATTTGCGATAGTGGGTTAGATAATGCCACCATGATAATCTTAGGACTAATAATAAATATTAGCTAGCCCAACACCCATTTTATTTTTAATTTACTACAACATTAATGGCCCCAATAATATTTCATTAAGTATATATTGTACACTTTCCTCTTCCATCCATCTGATGATTATTGGTATAATGTTCTTTTGGAATGCATACAATTTACCTTTGTTCATTCAAATGCTGATTTTACTATCTAGCTTAAATCAGGACATTGCATTGTGGTGTTTATTCTAAGCATCACCTGTCTCAAGTTTGTGTAAACATGCTACCATTTGTTCTCTGTATTTTTAATTAAATGACCAGCCACAATGCTGTGCAATGGAGAGAATAGGATAGAACATTCTGATCCAGAGAGGAGGAGAAGGAAGGGAGTGGGGGGAGTAGGAGAGAAGGGATCAGCAGGACAGGACTTTGAACCATGAGGAAAGATGAATGGGTGAAATCTGAACGGTAGGAAACTATGGAGGCCCAGCATTGTGCTCTAGGCTAATTAAATAAATCCTAGTCTCTGTGTGGTGATTTGGATATACAGCTGGTTTAGAAATAACTACTGTTTAACTAAAAGTTAATCAATAATAAATATTAATAAACCATAACAGCTGATGGACACGTGGAATGATTCTGCAACTTGACTACTGTGAATAGTGCTATATCAATTTGATCATGGCATGATCTACTTCAAAATATTGCAATTCTTGGCTACAATTTTCAGAGGCATCCCAACTCTCCGATATGGCTAACAAGCCCCAGATCAAGCTTTGCAGCTGTATGTCTCACCATATCCCCAGGCAACTGAAGATCTAGTCATAAAATTTATATATTCTGTATATTACAGCTCTGTGTGTCTCATTCTCTTCCAAACACCAAGAACAATAATAGTTCTCAGTTTTATCACGATAAGTAGCATTTTCAAACTGTAGAAATATTGTTTTCATTTCTCCTAAATCAAAGAGATTAGGCAATTCCAAGAGTGAGAATGGGGGATAATACTGAACAAAATTATACTCTCTTGATTGAAACAAATAGGATACATGATGGTTCAGAAATGCTAATGAGTAAAAACTACCCAACTTTATGTGAAATGTATGATTATCAAATAAAGCCATACAGAACTGTAGCTTACACAAAAATTACAATCATCTGGTACATCTTCATGAGACATGTCTCTGTCTATTATTCATGTTAACAACAATAAATGTGAGCTGAGACTCAAGGAAGTTAAATAAGTGCCCATCCCATCATCATTGAGCTTAAAGCCCAAGTTGGTCAAACCCAAGTCCCTGTTCATAAGGTTTCATTAATTTAGTTCACTGGCACTGAAATTTGAGCTAAAAACAAAATAAATTCTAATTTAGTCATGGCTATGTCATGAAATATTTTTGTCAAGTTTGAAATGTGGTGCTTATCCAAAATGACAGGCCAGAGAGTTTTCTCTTTAGATGATCATACACCATGAAGCAGCACTACACAAACAGGAACCACATAGCATGAAGGAAAGGTCAAAGGGAGGAATAAACAAGCACTCTGATGATAAAAGTCAAGTGCAACAAAGGAAGGGAGTGGAAGCTGGATCATAACACCCAAGATTTATATTTATTAAAACTAGAAAGCCTATCAGGGAAGAAACACAGCCTGTCTTGAGTTCCTTGTGTATCTTAGACAACTCAACAGTCAAGAACGCAGATAAGGGCCTGAGACAATGATGCTGCCTTCAAATGAAGACAGCTGAAAATATGCTGCACCCCAAAATGCTTAGACAAGTATGATTCAATCAGTAATGAGGAAAATAAGGAACCTAAATCCTTCCCAAAGCAAGAAACAAAAGTTACAAGACAAAGTCATTTCATTCTATAGACTCTGTTGGGAGTACTACAAAAAATGGGATTGGTTTACTCATAAAAAAATAATAATTTATTGAATTTTTACTGAATTCCAGGAACAGAGAAAGATATAGTAACTACAAAAAGCCCTTGGCATCTTTTAACTTGTATTAAAGTGAGAGAAAAATGGAAAACATATCACAAATAAATATTATAAGAATTCTAAGCTAAAATATGAAAGGATAATACAGTGTATAGAGGAGTTTGTGTAGGTCATTAGTGGGTTCTGCATGAGGAATGATATTTGAGCAAAGACTTGAATCACAAAATTAAGCTGGTCTGAGAAGATGGAGGAAGCAAGTGTTCCAGGAAGAGAGAAAGGCAAAGGTCAATCATAGTCAAACATAGAAAGACAGTGCATAGAGAGGACCTAAAACCCTGGCTCAGATGTAGCCCTTGGCAGCTCAGTCTCCAAGTGGGGTCCCTAGTAAGGGGAGCAGGGCCTGTCTCTGGCATGAACTCAGTGACAGGTTCTCTGATCACCTCCCCCTGGGGAGGATGGGGTGCAGCCTTGCCAGGTCACAGAGGAAGACAATGCAACCAGTCCTGATGAGACCTGATAGTCTAGGGTCAAATAGAAGGGACCTCCCCTATCAGTAGACTAGGGGAGAGGCATAGGGGAAGAAGAGGGAGGGATGGTGGGATTGGGAGGAGAAAAGAAAGGGGGACACAGCCAGGATACAAATTGAATAAATTGTAGTACATGATAATAAGAAGAAGAATTGAAAGGGAAATTCCCCATAGGCTGAGTAACATGACTTCCAGAGCTCCTGGAGCATAGCTTGTGTTACATAATGACATATTGAGCTCAGAAGCAGAATATCAGTTCCCAGCAATAAGAATGTGTATTCTTAAGAGTACATAGTCTTTAAAAACAAAACAATGCATACATAAAAAGAAAAAAAGTGTGGAATTTCAGTGATTGTGCATAAAATATATTCTTTGCTTTACATTTAAAACTAGCCTGTTTGTCCAAATGATGATGAAATTATTTCATCTTTAGTCACAATAGCAGATACCAGACTCCAAATAAAAAAATAATAACAAAAAGTCAAGACTATAGCATAAAGAAAAAAGCTTTAAGTTTTTAGAACTTTTGGGGTTTTGGAGAGTTTTGTTTTTGTTTTGTTTTCTTTGTTTGGAGTTTTGTGAGCTTTGTTGTTATTGTTGTCATTGTTTTGAGACAGTCTCACTACGTAGAATTGGCTGGCCTGGAAAGTAGATCAGGCTGTCCTCTGCCTCTCAAGTACTGGGGTTAAAGATGTGAGCTACTAATGCCTGGCCTTAAAACTTTTAATGGCATTTCTGCCTACTTTTATTTTTTTTTTCTGCCTACTTTTAAATAAAGGGTTCTGTTTGCCTTTCACATTTGGTTTCAAGAAAGTACATAGCGGTTGTGGCTATAGGTTAAAGGCAGCATTGTTTTTCATGACTGACACTCCCACCTTCTCCATTTCTCAAGTGGCTCACGAGCTGAGATTCTTCTGGAAGAGGTGAGATCCCTTTAGTTAATCTACTCTTCCTCCAGCATCATGCAGAGTGGCAAAATGGGATTCCTCTCCACCAAAGGAACCACCATCTCACCCAAACTCATTTGGTTGTTTTTTTTTTTTCCTTTATACTTTTGTTTGGCACTTTCATATATCTATAGAAAGAACTTTAGTCATTTTATCCCTTTACTCAACTGTTTCTAAGGCTTGCGAGGGCTGTAGGGTTGACCTGAGCATAGGACTGACATCGTCTTTTCACTAGGCAAACTGGTTTGCCTTTGAGAGGAGACCTCTGCTTCCCTCAACCTTTGCCCCCAACCACCAAGAGCTATGATTGTGATACAGGAGCCATGTTTGGCTTTCTTTTTTATATTACCTGTGCTTTTCTCTTTGCTTTTCAGGTACCCTATCACTACCTGTGAGCATTTATTGAACTCTTCCTCCCTCTCTTATGTTTCTTATTCTGATTCTTCTCCGTAATGAATCCCACAAAGGCAATTTCTAGTCTGCCATCTTAACTGGAATCCTAGAGTGCATTTTAAGTGTCCTAACTTTGCTCATAGCAAAAAAAAAAAAAAAAAAAAAAAAAAAAAAAAAAAAAAAAAAAAAGTAAGAGGAAAAGGTTATTGTGGTGTTCCACATGATTTTATACAATCTACGTTTCCATTTTTTATCTGCTAATTGGTCCACAGTGAAGGGTGGAGAGAAAGAATAACCAAACCTGAAAAACAAGAATACTGTATTGTGCTTGGCCAAAAAAGGTACTAAGTGGATTGTGACGTAAAACTGCATTCAGGATACTTATGTGAGAAAAGCTCCAGGATCTATGTGGTAATGTTGGCCAGATCTCCAAACCATCCTGAATTCTCTGTCATGAGAGGAATCTCCACCTGCTTATTCTGGCTCAAAATCAAATATGATTTTATACCAGGGAGTCTCTCTGATTTTAGTGCAAAGTTATACAAAGGACCCATAAATTTTGGATCCTAGACCTGAAGATAGTATGATTCCAAATAGATACTGCTGTGCTAGTCACTTTTCTTGTTGCCATGACAAAATGCCTGTCAAGTGCTACGTCAGGAAGAAAGGGTTTCTTCTGGCTCACAGTTTTAGGGTAGAGTCTGACATGGTAGGGAAGCCATGCTGGCAGAAGCTTGAGGAATCTGGGTTCAATTCAACTTCAGTCAGGAAGCAGAAAGAGAAGGTGTTTTCTTTTTCCTTTCCATGGACCCTGGGACTCCCACACACAGAACAGAGCATGCTACCCACATTTCTGTAAGGCCTTCCTGTCTTAATTACCTCAGTCTACAAAAGCCCTCACAGACATGCCCACATATTTGTTTCCTAGCAGATTCTCAATCTTGCCAAGCTAGCAATCAATTTTAGCTATCACAAGTCTAACCCTTGTCAATTTGACATGCAAATGTAACACTTTTAAACTATCACCTTCCTCCTAATGTCTCCATAGGCTCATTACCATCTCATTCTCCAAGATGAATTCAGCCCAATTTCAAATGTAGAGTCTCTTCTGAGACACCAGCAATTTTTTTTTTTTTTACTTTGAAGTCCTATAGCATCAAAAAGCAACATTGCATGGTGTCAACACACAATAGCACAGAGTAAATGTTTCCACTCCGAAAGGGAAGAATGGGGACATAGCAAAGAATTTTTGAACAAAAGATAAAACAAAACACAGTAGGGAAAAAATCCTGCAGCTTCATGTCAAACATCTAAGGCTCCATGAGTCTGGATACCTCAGCTGGTCTTCAGGATACCTCAGAAGCCAAAGCAAGTAGGGAATCTGACACACACAGTGAAGGAACAGCTCAGCACCTAACACATGGGAAATTTCCCACAACAGTGAGGGCAGGCAGGCAAAGGCAAAAGTGTCTTTCTTCCATGTCCTTTCTATAGGCTGCCACCAGAAAGTGTGGCCCTGCTTCATGGTGGGTTTTCTGACATCAGAAGATCAGATGAAGAGAAATCACTCACAGGTGTGCCTACCTGCTTGCGTTTTAAATCCAGTCGTAGTCAAGCTGATGACCAAGAGCAGCCATCACAGATGGCCATATGGAAAATAAATAAAAAGTGTGCGTGTATGTGTGTGTCTGTGTAACTATGAATCAATAGATTAGAAGTTTGATTGTAAATGCTACAATAATAAACTTTTAAAAGAAAATATATAAGATATATTCAAACAGGGCTAGTAGTATCCAAATTGAACTACATCAAAACTGGAAAATTCTGGTCATCAAAAGACACTATTAAGAGAATTAAATAATGAACTATCTTGGCAATGAAGTTATACAGTGCAAATCTGCATTTAAAATATATAGAGAACCACAAAGCAAAAAGAAAAACTCAGTTCAATTGAAAGTAGAGAAAGTAATTTACATAAGGTCTCAAGGCACATAACCAAGGCATCAGGATTATAAAAATTGAAAACATAATGAAATACCACTAAATGCACTTAGAACTATGCAGTGTTGGCAAGAATGTAGACCAACTTAAACTGTCATACACTAGTGCTGGGAATGTAATTGTAACAAACATATTGGAAAGTCTCTGGCAGCCATTACAAATGCTAAGAATATGCTAATCATATGACCCAATGCATACAAAACATAGTCTACATCTGTTTAACGAAAGACATAAAACAGAGTATGCATGACACCACTCTTTAAAAAAGCTAGAAACTTGAATTTAATAAAATGTCCATCAAAAATAGAATGAAAGTTAACAAGTAGTATATATATATATATAATGGAGTGCTATTTAGATTACACAATACAATACAAATGGAATACACAAAACTCCATGCAACAATACTTGATTCTCTTCAATATAATACCAAGTAGAATAAGCTAGAAAAAAAAAAATAAAATAGCGATTCATTCGTCTGAACTGCCTGACTGCTTCTTGACTAATGTTTATATGAATGTATCCATCTTGAGAAAAATTATCACATTTTTTGCTTACACATTTTGTTGTCTGTGTCCTTCAGATTTGAGTGAAATATTTAAAAAAATACTCCATGTATTGTGTCCATATTCTTAGCAGAATATTGTGATATTTTGCTGTGTTATGTAACATCATAATACCTAGAATAACTGAAGAAAGTGAGTGAGAGAAAGATCGAGAAAGCCATTCCAGTCATAGCACTTTCTTACATGCTGAGTTTGAAGGCAAATGGCATTGACTTATAAATTTCTTTTCTTTTGTCTTTTTCACTCTGTTCTACCTAAGATTGACCTCCAATTAAATTATATACAAACAGAAAATAAAAATTCTTTCAAAATGTGAATTTATAATATAAATACCTTTTTAAATTTTCTATTATTTTCAGATTTAATCAAGTTAACCCTGACCATGAGTTTTTTTTAAATAAACAAGAAATTTTAATCTCAAAAGAACCTAGACAATAAACAGACTTAATATCCTTGATTACCTAACAAAGTTCAAAGCTATTATACCCCAAGCAGAAATTACAATAGCTGGAAAGAAAATGCCCCTTTTTAGCATGCAAATTTATTGATTCTGTTTTGTTGTTGTTGTTGTTGTTGTTGTTATTTAATTTTTTAAATATTAGTTACAGTTTATTAACTTTGTATCCCAGCTATAGCCCGCTCCCTCATCTCCTCCCATGCCCTTTTCCAAGTCCACTGATAGGGGAGGTTCTCCTCCCCTTCCATCTGACCCTAGCTTATCAGGTTTCTTCAGGACTGGCTGCAATGTCCTCCTCTGTGACCTAGCAAGGCTGCTCCTCCCATGGTGTGGGAAGATCAAAGAGCCAGCCATTGAGTTCCTTTCAGAAATAGTCCCTTTTCCTCTTACTAGGTAAACCCACTTGGATACTGAGCTACCATGGGCTACATCTGAGCAGGGGTTCTAGGTTATATCCATACATGGTCCATGGTTGGAAATACAGTCTCATAAAAGACCCCTGACCATGAGTTTTTTCACCTCTGGGAACTACTGTCTATGAGTCGGCTGTTTCTGATCCACGATTACAAAAGTTTAGCCATTCATTGTTCATTTTCTGTCAACAAATTGCTGATCACCTCCATTCAGCACTCTTTCCACTACAAATCTTGTGTCATGGTTAATATTATGAACTTAATAGCCTGCTGCTCTGGAAAAAAAAAAAAAACAAAAAACTTACCACTGCATCTGGAGCCAGTGATTAGCATTAGGAAAACTGTTCACACATGGAAAATTCTTCTCCTTTCTTCTTATCTGGATAGTAGTAAGCAACCCTGAAAGGAATGTAGCAGATCCAAGCTGTTAGAGTGGCAGGCATTGATGGAAGAAGGTCAGTAAACAAACATAGGTGAATCTTAAAACTTGAGACTCAGCTGTCTTAATAAATAAAGTTATTGGGGAAAATGTAGAACTGTTTTCACCCATCAATAAAAAAGGCAGAGACCCCAATTTAATACAGTATAGCACTAGCAGTCAATAGAAACAACTCAGACCTGAAGGAATGTGTCATTCTGTAGCCTCCAGTTATCATTTGTGGTGATTTGAATGAAAATACCCTTTATAGACTCAAAGAAAGTAGCTCTATTAGGAACTGTGGCCTTGTTGGAGTAGGTGTGGCTTGTCAGAGGAAATGTCCCTGGGGGTGGGATTGAGGTTTCAGATTCTTAAATGAGGCCCAGAGTTACTCTCTCTTCCTGATGCCTGCCAATCCATATGTGGAACTCTTGGTTCCTTCGCCAAGACCATGTCTGCTGTGTTGGCCATGCTTTCCACCATGATGATAGTGGACTAAACCTCTGAAACTGTAAGCCAGCTCCAATTAAATGTTTTTCTTTGTAAGAGTTACCATGATCATGATAGTCTCTTCACAGCAATAGAACACTTACTAAGACAGAAGTTGGGACCAGGAACTGGGGTATTGCTGTAATAGCCTGGACCATGTTTTTGTTTGGAGGAAAATGGAACACGTTAAGACTTTGAACTAGAAAAAGCAAGTGGACATTTTAAGTGGAGCTTAATGGGCCATCCCAGCAGGAGTAAGGAGTATGAAAGACAAAGATGCTGAGGGTCATTTGAGCTGTGGAGAGCCTGGCTGAAAAGGTTTCAAAGAAGAATATTAGTAAGTGGTCTAGAGATCGTTCTTGTGATAGTTTGATGAAGAACAAGGATGCTTTTTGCCCTTGTTTGAAAAGTCTTTCTGAGGCTAAATTGAAAAGTTTTGGATTATGTTTGCAGAAGAGATTTCAAAACAGCCTACTGCTAACTGTTTTGTGTGGTTAGTAGTGACCAGTCTTATTCATATATATAATGAAAAGGAGCAAGTTGAACAAGTAAAAATACAAAATGTACATTTTGAGAAGAGAAAGAGTACCAGAAAGTGTAAACAGATTAAATAAAACCTCAATGCTATGTAGAATAAAGAAACTGGCTACCTCAGAGCAAGACACCACCCAGCTAAACTTCAAACTTGTGAAAAGTAATTAAAGAAAAGCTTAAGGCTGGACATGGTGGTACACAATTTTAATCCATGCACTAGGAAGTCAGAGGCTGGTGAATTTCTGAGTTCAAGGCCAGTCTAGTCTACAGACCAAGTTCCAGGACAGCCAAGATTAAGAAGTAAAAAAAGAAGAAAAAATTAATAAAAAACAGAATGTTTATACATAGGTAACAGAACAAGAGGACCATTTTCCAGCCCCAGCAAGCAGAAGAACCCTGCAGCTTAAGCCACATGGTTCTGGCTTTAAAGTCAAGGATTCAAGGCAAGGGTTATGGAATCTCCCTTTTTGACTAAGGAAAGCCACTGAGGCCAGGCATGTGGCAGGGTGTCCTTGTATGGAGGCCCAGAGAGGCCATTTTGTAAATCTATGAAAATGAAACCTACATCACCTTGGAGACCCCAAAATATTGAAGATGCCAGAGTTATGGATATCTACCAAGGAAGGCTGCTACCAGGAAGTGGAAGTAGTCCAAAGAAAGATATGTGTTGTAGTCAACAAAGCTGAAAGGAGTTGGAGATCTGAAGAATGTTTTGGTATCAGACATGGAGATGCAGTTTAGAGTTTGCCCAGCTTGTTTCCAGTCTTGCTTTGGTATTTTCTCATTATGCTTCCTTTCCTCCCTTTTCGAATGTTAATGTATATTCTATGCTATTGTATGTTGAAAGCATGTGAACTGTTCTTTTATTTTGATTTTATAGGCACTACAGTTAAGAGATAGTCATGAGTCTCCAAAGGGACTTTAGACTTCGGACTTTTAAAAAGAGTTGAGACTGTTATAGACTATGAGAACTTTCAAAGTTGGACCCTCCATGAACCTTTCATTGTCTCTATTGTAACTGAGGCTTCACCTTCACTAATGGTCTGCCCCGCCTTTCATACTAGCTTTCATGATGCCAAACAGGTACACATTTACACATTATTAAGTTTGGATGGCAAATTGACATTCAGCTTTGGCACCCTCGGAACCACAACTTCTGTAGACTACTTCTAAGGAAATATTACTCATAATATTTCACCTCAAACATGCTAATCTCTTATTAATCGCAGCTGATTTTTCAGCTCCAGCCACCCAGCATTGATTGTCACAGTAACGATTTCACAGTTCTTAAGCCAAAATACTGCATAAAGAGTGTTGATAGAGCCTTAGCTTCCCTCTAAAACTTCAGAAGTTTGTGCCATGCTCTGCACCTCTCTCAACATTCCAGTCTTTCAAACTGCCACAATAGCTCATTAAGTTGTGAGCACTCAATAGCTTTTTGTGGTGGTTTGAGTGAAAATGGCCACACAGGCTCATAGGGGCTGACACTGTTAGGAAGTGTGGCCTTGTTGGAGGAAGTGTATCACTAGGGTGCGGGCTTTGAGGTCTCAAAAGCTCAAGCAAAGCCTAGTCTCTCATTCTCTTCTTGCTGCCTACTGATCCGGATATAGAACTCACAGCAACTTCTCCAGCACCATATCTGCCTTCACCACAATGATAATGGACTAAGCCTCTGAAACTGTAAGTCAACCCCAAGTAAATGTTTTCCTTTATAAGAGTTTCCATGGTCATGGTGTCTCTTCACAGCAATAGAAACCCTGACTAGGGCAGACACTTTCGTAGCCCGAAGCTCCGAAATCCTTATACAGTCCTCCAAAATAAAAGTTCAGGTTCATTAAAATAATATTCCACTCTGTGCTCTTAATTTTGTATTAGTTTGTTTCTCTGCTGCTGTGATTCAACAGTTGCCAAAAGAAACATAGGGGAAGAAAGGATTTGCTTAGCTTAGAGGTTGCAATGCATCATCCAGAGAACGTAGAGACAATGTCAAAGATGCTGCTTACTAGCCTGTTTTCCATGGCTTGCTCAGCTTGCCTTTTTACATAACATCCCCAGGGGTAGAAACACACATACATCCCATCCATGATTACTCATGAAAATTCCAAGGCAGAAACTCAAGGTAGGAACCTGGAGTTGGGAACTGAAACAGAGGCCGTGAAGGAACAGGGCTGAGTGGCTTGCTTTCCATGGCTTATTCTACTTGGTTTTACATACAACCTAGGATGGCTTGCCTAGAGGTGGTAATGGCTACAGTGGGATGGGCCCTCCCACATCAATAATTAACTAATAAAATGTGTCCCATAGACATGCCTTTGGCCAATTTGATAAAAGAGGTTTCCTCTTCTCTGATGACTCTAGTTTATGTCAAGCTGACAAAAACTAATGAGCACTTTTTTTTTTTTTGGTGTGTGTTGTATCATTTTACTGATCCCCAAACCTTCTCCATGATGTCCCTGCCTGTAGGTGTTTCTGGCATGATAACCCTCATGCCCAGGCCCTGATTCCTACCTGGAAAGTGGTCCTAGGCTTAGCAACAGCAGCTGCTATGTCCCTATCTCACTGCTCAAAATGACCAATGATGACCAAGTCTTGGCTGAGACAAGTCTTGGCTCCTCAGTGAACAGCTTGGGTTATGCTGACTATATCGGGGCTCCAGATGTTAGGCAGCCCCTCAAGATCTTAGCCTAATTGACACCATGGTGGAAATACCATTCAGGCTGTAAAACTCAGTGAGTAGACAGCACCACCTGCCAAAACTAAAGCAAAAAGCCTAATCCATCAAAGTCCATAGTCCTGGGAAAGTTTCTAAATGTTCTAACCTTGCTTTTCAGCTTCTGCAGACCTGCTTCTGGCCCACTGTTCTTATTAACTGAAATATGTCAACCCGGAACATGTTTTTTGTGTTTAAAAGCTCACCCTGAGAAAGGCTTGGGACTATACTGGAATCCTGAACACTCAGTGTTGTTGTTGGATGGCTAACAAAGACTTTCCGTTGGCTTAATCCCAAGTCTGGCACTCTTCTCTGATGACTACCTGACATCATTGACAACAGGGCTGTTCAGGGCTCTCATACTGTAAGTTGGTAACCATCATGATAAGAGTCATTTGGCCTGGAGCCCAGCGTAGTGGCTTACACTTGAAAGCCCAGCCCTTGGGAGACTGAGGTTGACTTTTCAACAGTCCAAGGCCACTCTGAGCTACTCAGAAAGAGCTACTTCATTATAGCATGGCTATAATTCCAGCACTTGGAAGACTGAGTAGATAGTTTTTCCTCAGCCCGCCTGGAAAACCTGGGCATGGGTTAATTACTTATAAGCTCCAGACTCATTCATTTCCATTCCATTCTTTTGTTGACCCAAGCCAAGTTTTTAAAACCTAATCAACCTTTGTAGTAAATTAGAGCCCCTGTTTGGTTTATGAGCCTGGCTTTGGTCACTGGCACTGCTTATACTGGACTTATCTGGCCCAAGTTAGAGAATTATCTTTTAATTGAAAAAATAAATTAAATAAAAATAAATAAATAAATTACTGAAGCATCCTTTTCCAAGGACCCACCTGAGATCACAATATCATATTTCATGAACCTAGCATGGCACTTGTTATTAAAAGTTTTACTGATTCATCATACTTATACACCATGTTTGAAAGGCCCAGAGTGTGAAGTCAATCTCTTTTCACTAATATTTTGTAGTAATGCGCTTTTTTAGCAGTTCTTTTCAGGCAGCTATAGTGGCACACACTGTGTAAAAGAAAGGGCTATGAATTCCTTGGAAAATGCGAGGCAAATGTTAAAAATCAGATAGAGAACTGTGTTCACAAAACTGAGTGCTGACGTCAGTAAACACAGTTCAGGAAGCCTTCACTATCAGTACCCATGAAAAACATTGTTTAAGTCAATTTCCTTAAGTATTTTCTACTGAAAATGGGGAGATATAAAAAACTGTGTATGCTAAATTCACACATAGGGAAAGTAAACATCTATCCCAGAGAATAGCCCTATAAGACTCTCCAAGAATTGGTATCAAGACTTTTTCTCAAAGACCATAGGATAAATGCAAGCCAAAGTACTAAGAGGCAGTTTCACTATGTGATACTTTGAGTGTTGTACTGCCTACCTTTATTGCCTGGTTTTTAAAATGTAAAAATAAGGCAACAAATGGCATATATGCATTTGTAAATAATTATAAATATTTATGAAAACTAAATTTGGGGCTAAAGAGATGGTGCATCAGTTAAGGGTGCTGTCTGCTCTTCCAGATGACCAGGGTTTAATTCCCAGCACCTACATGACAGCTGACAACTGTTTGTAACACTAATCTTAGGGTGCCCAACACCCCTTTCTGACCTCCAGAATACCAGGCATACAAATGATGCATAGACGTAAATGTAGGCAAAACATTCACATGCATAAGATAAATATGAAATAAATATTTAAAGACTAAAATTTACTTTAAAATTAACAAATATTCTTATACTCGCTTATATAGACCTAAAAGATATGATAAACATAATGAAATCTATACACCTAAAGAAGATAATCAAGAAAGCGGACACAGGGTATGATGATCAATCCTCATTTAGAAAGACAAATGGGATATGCATTGAACGTATGACAGGAATCTACCGCAGAAAGCATCTGAAAGACTCTACCTAGCAGTGTTCCAAAGTAGATACTAAGACTCATAACCAAACCTTCGGCAGAGTGCAGGGAATCATATGAAAGATCATACGAAAGAAGGGGAGTTTGATGTGGAAAGGATAGGAGCTCCACAAGGACCAAACATATCTGGGCACAGGGTCTTTTCTGAGATGGACACTCAACCAAAGACCATAAGATGATAAAACCTATAACCTCTGCTCGGATGTGACCCGTGATAGCTCAGTAATCAATTGGTTTCCCATAGTAAGGGGAACAAGGACTATTTCTAACAGGAACTCAATGACTGGCTCTTTGACCTCCCCACCTCCCAAGGGAGGAGCAGTACTGTTAGGCCACAGAGGAGGACTTTGCAGCCAGTCCTGAAAATACCTGACAAAAGGGAGTCATATGAAAGGGGAGGAGGTCCTCCCCTATCAGTGGACTTGGAAAGGGGCAGGGAGGAGATGAGGGAGGGAGGGTGGGATTGGGGAGGGAATGAGGGATACAGCTGGGATACAGAATTAACAAAATGTAACTAATGAGAAAAATAAAATAAAATAAATTAAAAAAATATTCTTAAAACGATCATAAAAGACAGTACCTAGAATGTTATCTTAAAGAATTAGATTAAAGTGAGTTTAACTTTGCTTCATGTGTGGTACATTTCAAATGACCATCGAAAATAAGCACAGCTGCTTTAACTTAAAACTAAATCAATCTTTCTGATATAGTGTAAAACATCCAACCCTAACTGTGAATTACTTTGACTATGAGCCCAAAATCATGTGCTTTTTCCAAGAATATTCCAATTTTTCAAGGGCAGCTCTAAACCTCTAATTGCTTAAATCATGATCCTAGCAAAGAGTGGGCATAGATTCATTGAAAGGTCTTCTAACTGTGCTCCCTAACTGACTCTTTTACATTTATTTTAATGAGACATAATATGTGTGCATCTTTATGGGCAGGATATAATTCAGTCCTTGTATAAAATGTAGCAGCCAAGGCAGGGTAATAAGTACTTCATTCTCTTCAAGCAATAAATGTTTTTGATGTGTTTGGAACACTTGAGTGCTTTTTTACATTATTACATACACACCAGAAATTGGAATAAACGGTAGTTTTCCTAACGTGCTGTAGAAAACCATAACTAGTGCCACATCTAACTCACTCCCGCTCCCCCTTGTCCATTCCTGTCTCTGGCGAAAACTCTTCTACTCGGTTCTAGGAGACGGATTTCAATCCCCACGCCTAAGTGAGAACCATGATCTTTCTTTTTCAGCCTCCGGCTTGTTTCATTGAACATGGCGAGCTCCAGTTCTATTCTGTGTTGCTGTAGGTAACAGAATTCTATTTTTTGGTACTGACTAGTCCTCCAAGGTGTGCATATCCATGAGGTTCTCACCCACTCACCCACTACAGACACGCGGGTCAGTTCCACAGCTTTGTCCATGACGAACGATACAATAAACATGGAAGTACTGCTATCTTTTGGATGTAAAAATTCTACCTGCTTTTGGATACTTTCTCAAGAGGGGGGTTGTTGGATTATTTCCTGGGACTGTTTTTAATTTGAGGAAACTCATATTGTTTTCCATGAGAGTTGTACTGATTTACCACCAACAGTGCTCAAGAACTCCCTTTCCTCTAGTCTCAACAGGACTTATTATCTTTAGTCTTTAAAAAAAAATGGTGTGTATGTGTGCCTAAGCACACTTGTATATACACCAGCTCCCATTTGCCACATATGTGGAGGTCAGAAGACAACTTTTTGGAATCAGTTCCCTCCTTCTACCCTTACATCTGTTCATGTTATTAGACTTAACCAAGGCCAGAGTCTTTACCCACTGAGCCATCCTACCAGCAGCCATCCCACCCATGCTTTCTGACTGAGATGATCTTACACTGTGGTTTTGGTTTTCATTTCTAGTAATTAGCAATTACAATGCACTTGGTCATGTTGACATCCTTTGAGGGAGGGAGAGAGAAGGACTCACTTAGTCCTACTGCCCAATTTTAAATCAAGCCATGTGGATATTTTTGTTTGTTCTTGAGGTTCTCTAGTCCTTGATATGAACCCCCTGCCTGGAACACAGTTTGAAGATAGTTTTCCTGCTTTTAGGTTGATTCTTGTCTCTGTCAGTGGTTTCCCTGTGTAACAGATCTGTTTAGTCTGATGGAATCTCATTTGCCAGTTTTTGCTTTTGTTTCCGGTGTTTTTGAGATCTTGTCCCATAATTCCCTTACTCCTTCCAATGCCTTACAGCATTTCCTTTGTTTTTTTTTTTTTTCTCCTAACAAATGCATAGTTCCAAGCCTCACATTTAAGTGTGTAATCCTTTTTGACTTCTTTTGTACCTGGTCAAAGATGGGGGTTGTTTTCGTCTCCATTGTATATATCCAGTTTCCTCAGAACACTGTTTAGCAAATTGCCCTTTCTCTAGTGATCCTTATAAAACATGAAAGAAATCCTATTCACAATAGCCACAAACATTAATATGTATCTAAGTACCTGTATCAAAACTCAGCTGACTATACTACTGACTACCGTATTCTGCTTCATTGGCCTGTATGTGATTTTTACTGCCATGCTGCTTTGGTTGGTAGCTTGGCACTAAACTTTGAAATCAAGTTTGCAATGGTCCAAGTTTGCTCAAAATCACTTTCACTATTATACCTCTTTTATGGTTCCCTATTAATTTTAGAGTTTGTTTTATATTCTGGAAAGGAAGTCATTGGTATCCTGATGGTGATTACATGGAGCGATAAACAGACTGCTTTGGGAGGTAATACTCATTTTAAAGATATCAATTCTTGTGATTATAAAATGAGATGGCCTACCATTTTTTCATGACTTCTACAATTCTTTCATCTGTACTTTCCAGTTTTTTACTATAGATATCTTGGAGGTTTTACCTAGAACAATTAGAAAAGAAAAAAAAATAAGGAGCATTGAAGTTAGAAAGGAAGAATTAAATTAGCCATATTTCCAGGTGACATCATTTTTAAACACAAAAAAATCTCAGTACTCCATCTTGAGGCTGCTAGAATAAATAGACTTAGTAAATTTATAAGGTATAAATTATTTTTTAAAATCCAGCATATAATTTTTAGATACCAATAATGAAAGATGCTGCAAACCCACAGTAATTTTGACTAACACAGGTGCTTAAAAAGGGATGGCATGACTTCTATCCTTGAAGATGAGGACCTGACCTGAGCTGTTCCATATAAACCTAAAGTCCATAGTTTCCATGAAGAATGTATTTGACCACTAAACCCAGAAATCACTCTGTTATAACTAGAGAAACTTAGAAGGAAAAAAAAAAAGTACCTTCAGGTCTTTGTGACTCCAGAACCATGAAACAGGACCTTGGAAATTGCTTAAGTAATCAGAAAATGGAAAATACCTTGAGGGGGTGCAAATCTGAGAGTTGAGATGTTTGGATTACCACTGTCTTCAGAATAAACTGTATTGGGCCGACTGTGCCAGAATGCCTAGATGTCCCACTCGGGTTGTCGAGCGCTCTGCGAGAGGCACTGACTCAGAGGAAGCGCTCGTGCCAAGGTTGATGTACTAAACCCTTATGGAGTAGCTGAGTTTTAGTGAATGGCAGAGAGCCTGTTGAGTGGGAGCCAACCAACCTCTATTCACACTGCTCTGCTTTCCTTTGAAGCACCGTCAGATCATACAATTGGTGGATGCTTTTACACCTCTATTGGTTCTGAGGACTGTGATTTGATGTATTAGTTACTCGACCAAGCCAACGTTTAGAAGGAAGTTTTGGAGAGGTTATGGTTTCAACAGGATGAGAATTGATCACCATCAGAGCGGGAAGCATGATGGCGGCAGGCAGGCAGGCATGTTGCCAGAGCAGTAGATGAGAGTGCATTGAGGATGTTAAGAGGCTTTTGACATAAGCTCACCCTATGACACACCTCCTCCAACCTTCTAATATTTGCCAAACAGTTCTACCAACTGGGGATAAAAGATTCAAATATATGAGCCTATAGGGGCCATCCATACTCTTTCAAATAGCCACTCGGGGTTCACTTTTTGGCTTTTCTTTGGATTATAGTTGCTCAGGTGAATTATGCTGAGTTATTGTTTTTCTTTTGTCAAGGGGTATAAGTAGTACAATGGCTGAGGTAGAAATGCAGGAAAGCCCTGGTTAGTTTTAGGCATCCAAAGAAGCCCAGGGGAGGAGAAACACCTAGCTGGTGCGAAGTTGGAACCGTGACACAGAGAACACAGCAACTCAAGGGTAAGCCAGCAGTTCTTGGACCACATCAGCAGAGCTGAAGCTTTTTAAATTAAGACTCAAACTTGAGCCAAAAGGAGAACTCATAAGATGGGCCAGATGTGAGTAAGGTGCAGTAATGTATTTGTATGGCCCACTTGATGATATTCAGAAATCTCTTCTTCATATATTATTGTATCAGAAATACTTTTTGTCCTGAGTACTTTTTATCTGTAACTGTTTACTGAGAATTTAGAAAGGAATCAGTGTCACTGGCCAGCAGTGACACCTGAATACCACCTGAGAGAGGGCTGGGAGAGAGAGAGACAGGGCAACACAGAGAAGGACACCAAGTCTACATGCTGATCCAGGTGTCGATTTAATGGATGTCAGGTTAACACTTAAGTAGGCAAGAAAGTACAAGCAGTTTCTCACATAGGAGCTTTGCTTGGTCAAAACATAGGAGAGCTCACTCAAGGTTACACAGAGCCTGCTGTCTGGTTACTGTGGTTGCACACACTTTCTCAGGGTCAGAGCAGTCTGCTGTAGGACCACCAAGGTCAGTTTATGAGAAACTGGACTTTGCAAAATAGCCAAAGCTAAGAGGCCGAATTCCACTGCTCAGATGCCATTAACTCCAAATTTGCCATTAACTCCAAAAAGGCTGCCACAATTCCTCCCTTTCGAATCAAAACAAAGGGACCGTGCCTGTCTTAGGTGGGGGTGATTCCCGATAAAAATCTTAACTGCCATGGGAGAATCCTGCTTATAGGGGGATTTCCGTGTCTTAGGTTGATAAATATCCGATCACCCAGAACCCATCATTGACTAACCGGCCCATCACACAGGAAAGGAGAGGTTAAAGCTGACGTTTGAGCTGGGCAAGCCAAGCCCCTACCTGGAGCGAGGGATTCACAGCATGCTGCTGTTTCAATGGCATTAAATCTAGCTTGGCGCTGTTGAGCTAAGTGGACACATCTGGCAATGACAAAGATGAATAATACCAGACTAGCCAAACAAAGGTGTGCTAACATGGACAGGGAGAACAAGAGGGGGATTGGGTACTAAGACCTAAAAGTGTAATTTAGCCTTCACTGGATGAATCAGCTGCAGCAGGATCAGCAATATCGTCACTTGGAGAACGATCTTGTTCCTTGAAGTAATCCACTTGTTGCACCAGTCTCTCTGGCAGCCACCAAGCAGCATCTTTAACCTGCAAAAAAACACAAACATATCCTCGTCCCCAAATTAAAATGGGGTCGGGTCCATGACATGTATTATTCAAGGGGTCCCTCCATTTAACCATGGAGGTTTTAGGGTGCCAAAAATGTTTAGCTGCAGATCTGCCATGTTTGTCCAAAGTTAAAAAATTTAAATTGAGCTCTGGATGAACAAGGAGGACATAATTCCCCCTTTTTTTGTCTTTTGTAAATATATCTTAATGGTGGCATGGGCATGTTTAACCATGCCTTGGTCCATAGGATTATAAGGAATACTTGTTACATGCTTTATATTTATTTTTTTTTTACAAAAAAAAAAATTGAAAGGGCTTGTTGATGTAAGCTGTTCCATTATCAGTCTTAATTTGGTGTGGCATGCCAAGAACAGCGAATGCAGCCAAACAATGATCTATAATATGGTGTGCAGCTTCTCTAGAATGCAAAGTAGCAAAAATAAATCTTGTACAGGTATTAATTGTTACATGAATAAATTTTAATTTTTTAAATTTTATAAAATGAGTCACATCCATTTGCTATAGCTCTAGGGGGGTTAACCCCAAGATGAGGTACTGGACAGAAAACTTCACAATTGTTATAAATTTTTAACAATTTTTTTTGGCTTGTTTTTTGGTAAGGCCATAAGTTAAATGTAAGGAGTGACTATTAAGATGATGTAATTTATGAGCCAATTGAGCTTTTTGTACAGATGTTTCTTGAGCTAAGGTTATTAAGGCTTTATCAATAGTCTGGTTACCTAAAGCAAGAGGTCCAGGATGACCAGAATGGGCTCTAACATGAAAACTAGCAAAAGGATTATGACGAGCCTGAATAAGTCCTTGAATCTGAGCAAGAATTTGACTAGCCCAAGTGGTAGAAAAAATCTGGCTTGTTGTTTTAGCTTAGGAATAGCTTGAGCAATATAAGCACTATCAGTAAACAAATTAAAAGGCTCAGAAAAATGTTGTAAAACTGCATGGATAGCCATCAATTTTGCAAGTTGAGCAGATAACCCTGAAACTTGAAAAATAACTTTTCGTCTATTAACAGTATAGCCAGCTTTTTCTTTAGCATTACCATCAGAAAAAATAGAACAAGCATTTTAAAGGTTTATTTTTAACTATGATAGGAAAAACAACACTATGTAAAAAACTGAATAATCTTATTGGAAGGTTAATGATTATCTAGTTGTAGCCAAAGAAAGTATCCATTTATCTGAATTGGTGTAAAGCCAATTAGTTTGAGCTTTACTATATGGTATAATAATCTTAGAAGGCTCAATTCCAAAGTAAGCCCTTGCCTGGGTGCATCCCAACACAATGACGTGGGCAATAGCCTCATAATAAGGCAAAATAACTTTATTGGGACGAGCTGACAAGTGGATCCACAATAGAAGATTAGATTGCCATAACAATCCAATAGGAGTTGACTGTGTTTGAAATACAAGTAATAGGGGAGGACTATCTGGATCCCAGTGTGTTACAAATTGATTTTTTAAAGCCTTTATTATTATTAATAATGTATCTTGAGCTTCTGGAGTCAATTTGTTTTGGGAGGAGGTAGGAGCTAAATCCCCTTTAAGAACATTAAACAATGGCATAAGTTGTCCAGTGGTTAATTTTAGATATGGCCTAAGCCAATTTATATCTCC
>REGO01000262.1:614051-657812 GCA_010120015.1 Rhombomys opimus
TTTTTTGAGACAGGATTTCTCTGTGTGGCCTTGCCTATCCTGGACTCACTTTGTAGACCAGTCTGGCCTTGAACTCACAGAAATTTGCCTTCCTCTGCTTCCTGAATGCTCGGGTTACAGGTGTGCACCATTGCACCCAGCTTTTATTTTTATTTTATTTATTTATTTTTTGTTGTTTTTTTTTTCAAGACAGGGTTTCTTTGTGTAGTCGTAACTATCCTAGAACTTGAACTGTACATAAGCCTGGCCTCTAACTCAGATATTTATCTGCCTCTGACCCCTGAATGCTGTCATTAAAAGCATGTGCTGCCTGATAGATAGCAGGGCTTCTTAAACTATTTCTACTGTAGAACACTTTTCCCTCAATAATCTTAGA
Source organism: Rhombomys opimus (assembly GCA_010120015.1). Lineage (NCBI taxonomy): Eukaryota > Metazoa > Chordata > Mammalia > Rodentia > Muridae > Rhombomys > Rhombomys opimus. Next base: position 614,428 of record REGO01000262.1, read on the forward strand.
TCTTTATTAACAGTTACCAGTTCTACAAACTAGTGGATTTCCTTACGACATTTAATGCATTTAATATAGTTTGATCATCTTCAATGCTCGATTGTCATATCCTACACCCTTCCTCTCTGTTCTGCATTATCTACTTCCAAGCTCTCTTTCTACTTTCACACATATCTCTACTGTTTTTAGTACTATTGATATATATATATATATATATGTATATATATATACAGACAGACATATAGACATATAAATGTGACCTGATGAGTCCATTTAGTGTTATTCACGTGTATGTGTTTTAGGGTTGACCACTTGAGAGTAGATAACGGCCTTGGAGGTGTATTCCTTAGGGAAAACTAATTCTTCCTCTCTTGGCAGTCATTAGTTGCCTGGAGTTCTTCATCTAGAAATCGGACCACCTTATTGGATGTTCATCATCCACATTATTATGTCAATTGCTGTTCCATTTGTTCAGGTCTTGTTTAAGCTACCATGTTGTTGAGATTTCATGGGTGCTGCTTCCAAGTCTGACACAGAAGACACATTCTCACAGCAGACTTCTTAGCCCTCTGGCTCTTGCAATCCTTTTGCTCCTTCTTCCACAATGCTCCCTGAGCCTTGGGTATAGTGTTGGTGTTGAAAGATGTATCAGTGAGGGGGTGTATCCTACAGTTAGTGGTTTTCAGCATTTTGACCAGTTGTGGATTTCTGTATGGGTATAAGGATAATTATTTTAAATGTGGTCAGGGGGTCTACTGGTTTAGACTTAGAAAGTCATAGACTTTCCTCAAGGTTCTATGACCTCCCAGTAACCAGCATCAATCCTTTCTTATCATGTAGGCCTTAAATCCAATGACATAGCTCCCTAATGAATACCACTATTGAGCCTTATTGTCTTTATTGTTGTACTGGTCATTGTTGTGTTCCGTAAGCGTCAAAGCTAAATGGTACAATGGATTGTTTATATCACTTGACGTGTGTGGGCCCAGTTCACTGGGGGTGATACCACCCATAAACTTATAGTTCCGGGTGGTATAAGAAAACAGGATGAGCAAGCCATGAGCATCAGGCCAGTCAACAGCATTCTTCCATGGCCCCTGCTTCAGTTCCTGTCTGCAGGTTATTTATTTGAGTTCCTTTCCCTGACTTCCCTCAGTGATGGACTGTGTGCTGGCTAGACTTATGTCAACTTGACACAAAATACAGTCATCTGAAAGGAGGGAACGTCAGTTGAGAAAATGACTGTATAAGATTGGGCTGTGATACTTCTGTGCAGGGGTTCTAGGTTATGTCCATGAATAGTCCTTGGTTGGAGAATGAATCTCTAGGAAGTTCCCTGTGTTCAAGTTTTCTGATTCTGTTGCTCTCCTTGTGGGGTTCCCGTCCTCTCCAGCTCTTACTATTTCCCACATCTTACATAAGATTCCATGCATTCTGCCCAACAGTTGCAGGCCACAGAAGATGACAATGCAGCCGCTCCTGATGTGATTTGATAGACTAAGATCAGAAGGAAGGAGAGGAGGACCTCCCCTATCAGTGGACTTGGGGAGGGGCATGCATGAAGAAGGGGGAGGAAAGGTAGGGTCGGGAGGAGAGGAGGGAGGGGCTTATGGGGGGATACAAAGTGAATAAAGTGTAATTAATAAAAAAAATTAAAAAAAGAAGATTGGGCTGTGAGCCTGGCATGGTGGCACACACCTGTGATCTCAGCACTCAGGGAGGCAGAGGCAGGCAGATCTCCCTGAGCTTGAGGCCAACATGGTCTACAAAGTAAGTCCAGGACAGCTAAGGCTATACAGAAGAACCCTGTCTCAGATTAAATAAATAAATAAATAAATAAATAAATAAATAAATAAATAAATCAGATTGGGCGATGGACCAGCCTATAGAGCATTTTCTTAATTAATGACAGCTGGAAGAAGGTCCAGACCATTGTGAGTGCTGCCATCACTGGGCTGGAGGTCCTGGGTTCTATTAAAAAAAGAGGAAGCTGAGCAAGCCATGTGGAGAGAGCCAGTAAGCAGCATTCTTCTGTGGCTTCTGCATCAGCTCCTACCTTCACGTTCCTGCCATCTTTCAGTTCCTGCCCTGGCTTCCTTCGAGGATAGACTACATTGTAGAAATGTATGCTCAATAAGTCCTGTCTTTCTCAACTTGCTTTTTGGTCGTGGTGTTTCATCACAGAGGTAGAAACTGAGATAACTGGTGAACTCATTACTTATCTTGTTTTGAAATAGTTTTCAGTAGTTGCACGTTCAGAAACCCTTTAGTTATTCAGGACTCTTTCATTAAGTTAGTGAAACTCTATGTGAACCCACACTGTCTGTGAAAATAGCCAGCTCTAACCCGAGTCCCTATCAAGTGCCAATGATATGAGGCCACTATCAAGCAAATGTGTTATACTTTGCCTCCCTAAGTGAGTCACCATTATTTCACTGAGTGGTTCCAGTCAGATAAGCAGAGCCAATGATGTTCAATGTGATTAGGAGTAGATCTTTGAAGTAGAATGTCACACTTTAATTCGACTCTAATCTGGCTAACACCTTCTGCTGGAAGCCTATATAAGGACATGGAAGAGGAAGCTTTTGCCCTCTGCCTCCTTGCCATCGTCTTGCTAGCAAGTCCATTTCCTTACTGTCATTACAGCCTACTTCTTTGGCATTCCAGCATATATAGAAGACTGAGACATCCAGCCTCATGGACAGGGTGACTATTGGATTCTTGAACTTTCTGTTCATAGCCAGCCATTGTTGGATTAGTTGGACCGCAGCCTGTAAGTCATCCTAATAAATCCCCTTTCTAAAAAGAGATAGATTCATTCTATAAATTCTGCTACTCTAGAGAACTTTCATTGTCCTATTGCTTTAGCTAAAACTTCAAGTACTATATTGAATAGGTATTGAGAGAGTGGACAACATTGTCTTGTTCCTGATTTTAGTGCAAATGCTTTGAATTTCTATTTATGTTTATATTGGCTGTGGGCTTGCTACAAATTGTCTTTATTGTGTTGAGAAATGCCCATTGCATCCCTAGTCTTTCCATGGCTTTTATCATGAGGGAATCTTGGATTGTCAAAGATTTTCTACATTGTTGAAAAAGTATCATTATTTAATATTGATATATATTTTAGTAAAGCAGTGATTATTCCTTAACCAGCTATATACCCAAATCACCACACAGAGACAAAGATTTAATTAACCTAGAGCACAATGTTGGCCAAAATTTATTCCATCCTAAACCTCCAAGCCAGTATAGCTTCCTCCCATTCAGATTTCCCACATTACACTTGCTTTTTAGTCATATCTCAGGTCTAATTCATCTCTCCTGATGTTTCCTGGTCCTCTCCTCTCGGATCTCCCCTGCACTGTACCTTTTCTCCTCCCCTCATCAAACCAGGATGTCCCATCCTATTCTCTCCATTGCTCAGCATTGGCCGGTTGGTTTTATTGGCAATACAGAGAATATATGGTGGCATGTTTACACAAACTGGAGACAGGCGATGCTTAGAATAAACATCACAATGCAATGTCCAGATTGAAACCAGATAGTGGTAGAGAAATCCACATTTGAATGAGTAAGGGTAAGGTGTACACAGCCCACAAGAACGTTACGTCAACACTGCATCAAATGAGTTGATCATGTGGTTTTTGTCTTTTAGTCTGTTTATTTATCACTTTATGTATGTTGAACCATCCCTGCATCTCTGGGATAAAGCCAATTTGATCATGATAGATAAAATCTTTTTTTATTTTTATTTTTATTAATTACACTTTATTCACTTTGTATCCCCCCATAAGCCCCTCCCTCCTCCCCTCCCGACCCCACCCTCCCTCCCCTTTCTTCACGCATGCCCCTCCCCAAGTCCACTGATAGGGGAGATCCTCTTCTCCTTCCTTCTGATCTTACTCTCTCAGATCACATCAGGAGTGGCTGCATTGTCATCTTCCGTGGCCTGGTAAGGCTGAATCTTTTTTATATGTTCTTGGATCCTATTTGAAATTATTTTATTGAAAAAAAAAATTGTGTCTGTGTTCATTTAGAATACTGGTCTGCAAATTTCTTTCTTGTTGTGTCTTCATGTGGTTTTGGTATCAAGTTAGTAGACCTTGCATAAAGAAGCAAGAAATGTTGCTTCAGTTTCTATTTAGCATGATAATTTAAATAGTGTTGGTGTTAATTTTTCTTTAAAAATCTTGTAGAATTTTCTAAATCTGTCTTTAAAAAATCAAGACATTTTTGACTAGGAGATTTTTAATTACTGTCTCTGTTTCAGTGGGGTTGTGGATCTGCTTAAGTTGCTTAACTGATCTGGACTTACCTTTAGTGCGTGGACTATAACAAGAAATTTATTCTTTTTTTGTTTTTTCAGTATGGTGGAGTACATATTTTTTAAAATGTATCCTTATGATTCTCTGAATTTCCTTGGTGATTGTTGTATTGTCCCTTTTTATCTATAATTTTATTAATTTGGACCTTCTAGGTGTATTAATTTGCCTGAGTATTTGTCAATCTTGTTGATTTTTCTCAGACACAATTCTTTTTCGTTGATTCTTTGTATCAGTTTTGCTGTTGTTACTCTGTTTTCAGCCCTGATTTTGATTATTTCCTTCTACTATTTCTTATTGTTGGATTTTACTTCTTCCTTTTGTTCTAGATTTCCCAGGTGTGCTCTTAAAGTGCTATTATGACATCTCTTTAATTTTATTGAAGGCACCTAGTGACACAAACTTGTCACTTAGAATTGCCTTCAATGGTGCCCACAGGTCTGGGTATGTTGTATATTCATTCAGTTATAAAGGTTTTTAATTCCCTCTTGCTTTACATCTTCATGTCCTGTATTTTATTCAGTAGTAGGTGGTTCGGCCCCCACAAGTTTGTAAACTTTTTGTTGTTCCTGTTGTTGTTGATACCCAGCCTTAATTTGTAATAGTCAGATAGGACACAGGATGTCACTTTCCATGTATCTATTGAGAGTTGCCTTGTGTCCAGTATGTGGTAAATATTGAGGAAAGTTCCATGAACTTCTGAAAAGTAAATTCTTTTCTGTTTGGGTTAAATGTTCTATAAATAGCTGCTATATTCCCTTGGTTCATTATCGTATTTAGTTTCAGCATTTCTCTGTTTAAGTTTTTTTTGTTTTTTTGTTTTTTTTTTTTCTGAATGGCCTGTCTTTTGGTGAGAGTGGAGTGTCTGAAGTAACATAATATTAGAGTTTGAAGGACAATATGTGATTGTAGCTATAGTAGTCTTTCTTTTATGACTGTGAGTATTCTTGTGTTTGGTACATAGATGTTTAAAATTGTAATACCCTCTTAGTGGAATTTTTTTCCCTTTGAGTATGTAGTGTCCTTCCCTATCTTTTCTGATTGGTTTTGGTTTGAAGTATATTTTGTCAGATAACAAAATGGCTACAACCTGATTTTATCTTGGGTCCATTTGCCTGGAATATCTTTTTGCAATATTGATATTAAGGTGATTTCTGGGATGGAACAGAAGGATGGACTCTGTTTTCAAATCTAATCTATTAGTCTCTTTATTGTGTGATTGAGACCATTAATGTTTAGAGTTACCAATAAGCAATATTTATTGATTTCTGTTATTTTGTTGTGATGGTTTGTGCCTTCCCTTTTTATCAGCTGGTCTGTTTTATTTCCTTGTGTTTTCCTTGGTTGTTAACCCCTTAAAGTTGTTTTTCTTCTAGTATGTTCTATAAGCCTGGGTTTTTACATAAATACAGCTAAAATTTGGTTTTATCATAGAATGTTTTTCCTTATCCATAAATTGTGATAGATAGTTTTGTTGGGTATTGTAGTCTGAGCTGTCATCTATAGTCTCTTAGAGTCTGCAGCACATATACCCATATCCTTCTGGCTTTCAGGGTTTCCATTGAGAAGGCAGATATTATTCCAATGGACCTTTCTATGTGACATGTTTGGTTGGTTGGTTGGTTGGTTGGTTGGTTGGTTGGTTGGTTGGCTGGTTGGTTGGTTTTCCCTTGCAGCTTTTAATATCCTCTCTTTGTTCTCTAGATTCAGTGCTTTCTTTATTACATGTCATGGGTAATTTCCTTTCTGGTCCAGTCTATATGATGTTCTAAATGTTCCCTATACTCTACATGGTGTTCTAAACATCCAGTACCCCAATAGGCACTTCCTTCTTAGGTAGAAGAAATTTTCTTCTATTATTTTCTTTAAAAATAATTTTCTACCTTTAATTTTGGTTTCTTTTTCTTCCTCTACTACTATTATTTATACATTTAGTCTTTTTTATAGTATCCCAGATTTCCTGGATGTTTTGTGCCAGGATATTTTTTTTTAATTTAACTTTTTTTGGATCAGCTACACATTTCTTCTTCCTTGTCTGTAACACCTATAGGTGAGGCTTGCCTCTGAGATTTTTATATGAAATACTAAATTATTCTTTTCCAGTTTTATTTCATTTTGGGCTTTTTTTTAAGTTATTCCATTATGCATTAAATTCTACCTTTGTTTCTTGACTTGTTTTCATTATTTCATTCAACTGCGTTTTCATTGACTTCATTAAGGGATTTTTTCATATTCTTGTTAAAGTCCTCCAATATGTTCATAATAGCTATTTTGAAGTCCCTGTCTTGAGGGGCAGCTATACCCACATGAGTTACCTACCACAATGAGTTACTGGCTTCTAGTGAAGGTATAGTGTCTTAGCCATTCATGTTTGTGCTTTTGTTCTGGCATCTAGGTACTTTGTTGCAGAATATTTGGTTCTATTGTGAACCCCCAAAATTGTTAACTGTAAAACCCTGTTTCTTGTTTGGTGTAGTCATATATTTTTTTTTAATTTTTTATTAATTACACTTTATAAATTTTGTATCCCCCCCATAGGCCCCTCCCTCCTCCCCTCCCTATCCCACCCTCCCTCCGCTTCCTGCATGCATGCCACTCCCCAAGTATCTTTAATCCAAGAACTTTCTGTTTCTTGTAAATAGGTGATTATGGCATGGTTCAGTCAGCCCTAGCACACACCTTTAATTCAAGAGATTTCTGTACACAGGATTTAATAAAGTTAACCCTAGATCAAGAAACAGAGCAAGAAACCAACTGGCAGAGATTAAAGAGTAGGCGGGACTTTGAGTTGAGGGATATTTAAGACAGTGTAGAGAAATAGGAAAGGCTTTATGGCTTAAGCTTTGGCTTTAGCTCAGGCTTCAGCTCTTCAGCTCCCTGGCTTTTGGGGCTTTGAGCTAGTAAGCTTTTGACCTTGGATTTTTTGGCCTTTTCCTCCTAGGCTGTCAGTTGGGCTAGTGAGTCTTCTGGGTTTTTTTTCATCTGGACCTGAGCTAAAAAGGAAGGTCAGCTGGATGCTTTCTCTGCCTCTCTGAGGTAGCAGGTTTTCAGCCCCACACTGGTTCCTGAGTCTTTATTGGTAAAATAGAACAGTTGGGATTTTCATTATTGATTATAAAAACACTATTTGAGGTGTTTCCTCAAGTCAATATTCTGTCTTGTCTTTGTTGAGGAAGTGGTCTGTTCCTTGGTTGCTTTTGTCCTCTCTGAATCCTAAGCAAGTGTAGTGGCTGTGGGGTCCCTGGTAGAGAGTGCTTCTGTTGGTTGGTGGGTGACAGGAAGAAATGGATATGGACTAGGAGGAGCTAGGGAGACCAGTATCATACTAAAAAGCAGAGTCCCCAAAGAATGGAGGCGGGGTAAAACAAGGGCTTCTGAAATCAGGCTGCTACAGAACGAAGAGTAAGTCTGTAGAGATCTTAATGGAGGACAGAAAGGATCATGAAAATTGTCCACATAAATCTCAAACCAGTGTGTGGCCACTGCAAGGCCTTGGTAGAAAGGTCTGCACTTGAGCATGATATTTTGGCAGTAATCAGATTACACTGGAGGACCTAGAATGCAGTATTCACTCTCCATTTTCTAGCATTTTCATTGTTTCAATAACAGTGTAGGTTCTAACTGGCCTTCCTATACTTTCAAATATGGTCATTGGTGTCTGACACTGGACACTGCCTTTCCAGGATTTTTAAAAGTCTATTGGTTTCATAGTATTAGTTTGTAGTATCACTGCAAAACAAGAAAATATAGTAGCTAATCACAGAACTCAACAGTCTTACAAACTTAATAGGGAATGTCACATATAGCCACGTCCTCCAATTAACAATAATCTCAACACAGCGCACACTCTGAACAGCACGCTGCCTATGCTCATGAGGTAAGTCAAAACATATCAACTAATTATCAAAAGTTTCCAGGGAAGCCAGAAATACCCCAAGATTCACAAATGAACATCTTTTGTTCATTTTGTTCATTTTGTTCATTGAGTCTTTGTTATTTTTGAGGAACTCTATTTAGTACTGAGACCTTAAAAAAAATTAAAGAGGAATAACACACTTATGTTTTTTAAGTTTTTTAAGATAAACATTTCATGAAAGGCAAATAATGTTGTGAAGTAAACACAACCATTACCCACCTGGCTTTAACCACATGTACATATAGAGAACAAAAGAAAACTGATTTGGCGTTTTCAAAGATGTGCTCTTTCCAGAACACCCATACATATAAAATTAATATCTTGAAAAAAAAAATAGAAGACCTTTGAAAGCATGCCAGTTAACCCGTCCTGCAGGAGTGGGATAAACTCATAAAGATTTACCTTTCTTCACAGGGGTTAGTAGGCCCAGAAGAGACACCACCTGGGAAAGGCCTCAGCAAAATAACTCAGCTGCTATCCAGGCCCTCTACTTCCTGTACGAGCTGCTGGAGCAGGTGGAGGAAGCAGACGTCATTGCTACGTATATGGCCTGTGCTAGGCCCAATGACAGGCCCCCATCATGGAGCCACCGCAGCTGTAACCCATGCTGTTTGCCCTGCTGGGAGACAGAGAACACAGGGAAATGGAGCTGCCTGCCAGCTAGCTCACGCTCGAGGAGCCTAGGGGAAGCCAACATCAGGTGCAGAGGTTGTGTGGCAGCCTGGACCTCACACGGAACCTGCCCCCCTGACACCTTGACTAGCACTAAAATCACCCTGGCTCTGGTCAACAGTGGAATATCAGAGAGGAGTCTTGGCAATGGTTCAAGTATTTATGAAGCTTCAGAAACCAGAACCCTTGAACCAGAGCAATTCTCTGCAGTGAACATTTTTTATGTAAAGCTGTTTTCATGGATATATATATACATATATAGTGGGTGTGTTTTATATGTATGTAGTATTATAGATAGGGTGCGATGCACTCCAGTTTCCAGTGCCATGGTGACAAACCAATATGTGATGGAGAGGTGGGAAAGATGGGAGAATGAAGAGGTGTATGCACAGTGGTGGAAAAGGTGGAACTAGAGACGAGACAGCAGTGACAGGTAGGGGGGAAGGCTGCAGTCAACAGGGGACACGTCATCTGTCAGCAAGGACAGTCGCAGAGTGGTGTGCCGCCGCCTGGAGCTTGCACAGACTGTCCCAGGACACATTGCCTGGCTCCAGTTTCCCTGGCTGTGAGCAACAATAGGATGCCTGAAATGAAGAACACTTTGTTTTCTTTTTTTTTAATATTTTTCTTTATTAATTACACTTTATTCACTTTGTATCTCCCCCCGCCCCGTGGTTCCCTCCCTCCTCCCTTCCCATCCCTCCCTTCTTCCACCCTCTGCATGCATGCCCCTCCCAAAGTCCACTGATAGGGGAGGACTTCTTTTCCTTCCTTCTGATCCTAGTCAATTAGGTCTCATCAGGAGTGTCTGTGTTGTCTTCTTCTGTGGCCTGGTAATGCTACTTCCCTCTCAGGGGGAGGTAATTAAAGAGCAGGCCAATCAGTTCATATCAGAGACAGTCCCTGTTCCTATTACAATGGAACCCACTTGGATACTGAACTGCCATGGGCTACATCTGTGCAGGAGTCTTAGGTTATCTCCATGCATAGTCCTTGGTTGGAATAGCAGTCTCAGGAAAGACCCCTGTGCTCAGATTTTTTGGTTCTGTTGCTCTCTTTAAAAATACTCAACAAAATACTTGCAAACCGAATCTAAGAACACATCAAAGACATCATCCACTACGACCAAGTCGGCTTCATCCCAGGCATGCAGGAATGGTTCAATATACGGAAATCCATCAATGTGATCCACCACGTAAACAAACTGAAGGAGAAAAACCACATGATCATCTCCTTAGATGCTGAAGAGGCATTTGACAAAATCCAACATCAATTCACGTTTAAAGTATTGGAGAGATCAGGGATACAAGGCACATACCTGAACATAGTAAAGGCGATATACAGCAAGCCTATAGCCAACATCAAACTCAATGGAGAGAAACTTAAATCATTCCCACTGAAATCAGGGACAAGGCAAGGCTGTCCACTGACTATTTCTGTCTCCATATCTTTTCAACATTGTTCTTGAAGTCCTAGCCAGAGCAATATGACAATTGAAGGAGATCAAGGGGATACAAATTGGAAAGAAAAAAGTCAAAGTATCACTGTTTGCAGATGATATGATAGTATACCTGAGTCACCCCAAAAACTCTACCAGGGAACTCCTACAGCTGATTAACAACTTCAACAAAGTGGCTGAATACAAAATTAGCTCAAAAAAATCAGTTTGTTTTCTGAATTAGACCTCCTTGAAAGTCCTCCATGGTCCGTGCAGCCCCCTAGAGTCCATGTTGGTATCCACAGTTTGTGCTGTGGGCTCAGGCCATGTTGAAGACCAAGGTTCAAGTGAATATCCACAGACTGGGCTGCCTCTGGAGGCCATGTGGATCTCTGAGACCCATGTTGCCACCAGAGGCCACTGTTTGTGCTACTGCAGGAGGCTGCTGGTGTTATTTTATTTATTAATTTATTTTTATTATTAGTTACATTTTATTAACTTTGTATCCCACTCCCTCATTCCCTCCCAACCCCTCCCTCCCTCCCTCATCTCCTCCCTGACCCTTTCCAAGTCCACTGATAGGTGAGGACCTCCTCCCCTTTCATCTGACCCTGTTTTATCAGGTATCTTCTGGACTGGCTGCAAAGTCCTCCTCTGTGGCCTAGCAGGGCTGCTCCTCCCTTGAGGGGTGGGGAGGTCAAAGAGCCCACCATTGAGTTCCTGTCAGAAATAGTCCCTGTTCCCCTTCCTAGAGAACCCACTTGGCTACCATGGGCTACATCCGAGCAGAGATTCTAGGTTATATCCACACATGGTCCTTGGTTGGAGAAACAGTCTCATATAAGACCCCTGTGCCCAGATATATTTGGTCCTTGTGGAACTCCTATCCTCTCCATGTCATATTAACTCCCCCTTCTTTCATATGATTCCCTACACTCTGCCGAAGGTTTGGTTATGAGTCTCAGTATCTGCTTTGATTTGGATGTAAGAGAAAACAAGTAACAGGACAGGAGCCTACCACAGAGGGCCTCTGAAAGACTCTACCTAGCAGTGTATCAAAGCAGATACTGGTGTTATTTTTTTTAACTATTTGTTTGTAGTTTTTATACCTCTACCTCTTTTCTCTGCTACAATTCCTTTCAACACCCCAACAACAAGTAGGAGAGAAGGAAGATTAGAGGGGAGAGGGGGCAGAATGTTCTTTATGTACTTCCTGATGGTTAGGGTCCTTAGGTTCCTTGGGGCAAGCCCAATCTTCATTTCAGGGTATCTCCAAATTCTTCCCATCAAACTTCATCAACAGCAACCAGGAGCAACAGGAGGAAGCAGCAGCATTTTTTCTTCCTCAGAGGCCCCTAACACTCTCTGGGCTCTGGCATTTATTCTCTCTTCAGATTCCTCAGAATTACACTATCTGCATCTGGCAAAAAGCCCCTGTACTGCTGCCTGAGCCAGTGTTAATGTCTGTGGTCTGTGCTGCTGCTGAAGGCCATTTTGGAGTAAGTGATCCTACTGCAGCAAAGAGTCGTGTCAATGGCCCTTGTTAAGACCTAAGGCCACAACCTATGCCACAGCCTGAAGCCATATTGCTATCCATGGGTCATGCAGCTCCCAGGGGCCATGTTGATGTGAGTGGTCTGTGCTGCTACCTGAAGCTGTGTTGATGTCTGTGGTCTTTTCCATGATGCCTTAGAGGGTCGTGTTGTGGTCCATGATCCTGCTGCAGCTGGGAGCCAGATGTCCATGGCCAGTGTTACCACTGAAGACCATGTAAATGTCCATGGTCTGGGCCACTGCTTGAAGCCATGTTGATGTCCATAGGCCACACTGCCCCCAGGCACTTGCAGCCTATGCCCCAGAGGTCATGATGATGTCCATGGCCCATGCTGCTGAGGCCCATGGCCATGAGCCATGGTTATGTCCATGATCTGTACTGACATTAGAAACCATGTTGAAGTCCATGGCACATGCTGGCACCGGGGACCATGTGGAAGTTCTATGATACACCCTCCCACTGACTGTAAAGGGCAAAGAACCTACTTTGGCAGCTATCAGTGAATACAGACCCGCAGCTGATGAGAGACATAGAAGGCTTCTGTGACAACCTCTCCACCTCACCCCACCCCCCAGAAAAGTAACAACCTAAACAGGAAGCCATCAAAGAGAACTCTTAAAAATTGTGATGCTAAAGTGTAGCCCTTCACAATTGATGGCGTGTGGAGGGAAAGGACTCGGTTTTCCTTAAAGGGCTGACCACTGAGAGTTTGACCATGCTCCATTGAGTGAATACATGGGCAACACAAATTGGACAATTTGGATTTTTGTTTTCTTTCTTCTTTTGGGGGGGGGTCACAAGCATGGGGGTGCATACCTGGAAATACTGGGAGGTAAGTGTGATCGGGGTACATTTTGTGAAATTTCCAAATAATCAACAGAAATATTATGATGGAAAAAGGTTTTACTTTTTTTAACCAAGCCCTCCTCCCACACTAACCCACTTCTAATCACCCTGACAATCCCACAGCTAGTGTCCAACAAGGACCATGGTTGTTAGTTCAAAATGAATTTATCCATTCTTGCATCCCTGCCATGGATGGTAAGCCACCATGTCCCTCTTGTGTCCTTATTCTCGTAGAGGCACGATATGAAGGAATAGACACAAGATTGATGAATGAGGTAGGTGTATCTGCCTCTGGAAAACCTGGAGTCTCGTATAGACAGGGGTCAGTAAACAGATTCTGTAAGTATTTTAGTAGAGAAAGTGCACAGTGCAATACTGAATGTAAAAGAGTACTTCAAGCAGCTTAGAAGGTGTTCAGAGAAGGAGGAAGAGATGTCAAGGCCAAATGGCTGAGAGCAAGGAATGCAAAGAAAAAAGATAAACGATAGAATTGTCTGAAGCGAGAAAACAATACAACCTCTGATCAAAGCAGCTTCAAAAATCAACAGCAAGAGAAAGAAGCTGGAAACAAAGAGGCCAGTTAGGAGGCTGATGAACAAATCAGGTGTGGTAATGAAGCTGACTCTAAGACAGCAGCAGGAGAAGCTGAAAAACCTAAGGGTTTCCCAGGTTACTTAGGAGCCAGCCTTAGCAGACCCTAGCCATTATCTAGAGAATGGAACATGAGTCAAAAATGAATATGGAGCTGGAGGGTGGCCTCAGTGGTGAAGAGCGCTTCCTGTTTTACAGTGGATCAGGGTTCAATTCCCAGCAGCACACAACAGCCTGTAACTCCATCCATTGAGACCCAGTGCCCTCTTCTGACTTCCATGGTGCACGTACACATTCGCAGGCCAAACACTCACACATAAAAAAATAAAATAAAATAAGCCGTGGGTAGTAGACCATCCCATTGCCCCAGACAGACGCTGGAGGATATCTGTGAGTTCAAGACCAGCCTGGTCTACGTAGGGAGCACCAGGAAATCCAGCACTACATAGAGAGACCCTGTCTCAAAAAATAACAAGACAACAACAACAATAATAATAAAGTCCATTTTAAATTTTGGTAAGAATGAATATGGGATTTCTAAGACAGATACTGTGAGAGTCAAGCATGAAATTTGATTTTACAGAGGGGCCAGGAAACTAAGTACCTCTGAAGCCATGAGGCATCCATAGTTCCAAAGGTCAGAAAAGGGGTCTAAACACCAGCTAGGAGCAAGGGGTGAAGGTGGCCTATTAAAGCAGTGCAAAGTGAGAAAGGAGGACTTAAACCAAACCTAAAAAAAAAAAAAAAAAGCAGCAGCATCTAAAGGAAAGGGAAAGCAAATGGAAAGTCTGCATGCCAGACACTGAGAAGAATGCTCTCTGCAGTCAACCACGCCATTCTGGGTTCTGAAAGCTCCAGCGAAGTCAAGCAATTCTGGTAATATTCAGTGGGTTAGCCTAACTAGGCCAGGCTTGGATGCCAGCACAGTGAATCAGGCCAGAAAAAGCCAATGCGGGACTTCCAGAAGCCTGGGGAATTGGACGGAGATCTAAACCCTAACTGGACAAAGACAAGTGGAAAAATAAATGTGATGCGGCAAGTGGATAAGGGCCGGCGGGCCACACACAGTGCAAACAGGGCTCAGAGCAGAGCCCCCGATCTGAGGACACAAATCCAGACCGGAGGGAAGATACGAGGGTGACTTTGTATCTATTGAGATTACTGAATCTGTGTAATTAATCACTACACACTGTTCGAAGGCAATTCCCTAATAGCTCTTATTTTAAGGACATTAACTTTTTATAAGTATCTGCTGCTTTGCTGAGTCAGGCTTCCTTGACTAAGAACAATGAGCACCGTATTAGAAAGGACTGCATTGCTTCGCCAGGATTAAACGGACATAACGCCAGTTTTAATAATCTTTTGCAAAACTACCTCAAGTTCCTATCTCTTTTGGAAAAGAAAAGGCTTAACTATGTTAAAGATCTTAAGAAATCATTAAATTTGGGGCATCAGAGTGATAGCTGTAATTAAATTAATAAACTTTGACACATGGGTAGTGTATCACGTGACCAAGAGATCATGCCGCGCATCAAAAGGGCGTCTTAAAGTATAATTTTTCTTCAGGACTAGATTAAATAAGCTTAACGTTCTCTGGTGTCAGAGTCAATCAGAAAACAACAGTTCACCGTTTCAGTTAAATGTGGAAAAAGTGTTTTCTCAGACAATCTCTTCTCCCTGGGCTGGAAAAACCAGCATGCAGTCCGGAGATCCAATGCCTTCCCGGTCAAAGCCTCTCAGGACTGAGCCGTCTGGGAATCTGTGTGGCACGGCACCATCTACTGCGAGGTTGCAGAACTGCAATCCTATGTGAAGCTTGGTCCTCTGGGTGAGAACAGCAATGATTTTGCTTGTGGGAGGTTTTATAGGGACTATAAAAAATTTTTTTTAAAGATGCAAATTAGAGATTCCCATGGATGCACTTAGATCCATGGGATGAATACTTGAACAATTAAATTAGACAAGAAGTTTCCTTGCTGTGGGGAAATCAGTTTAGAAATTGGTGATTACTTTCTTGGCATTTCAGAGAACAGACAAACATTCTGGAGGTTGTTTTCTTTTTTAACTCAAATCCCAAAGCATGCAATTCTAATTAAGATGACTGAATTATGTATATATAGAAGAAAGAAAAAATACTCATGTAGGTCTGTTTTATTTATAAAAGAATGTTTGCATGACTCTCTTCTGTTACAGTCAGGCATCAATTATTTAAAGGCAAGCGTTATATTTGGCTCAGTCTCTCTTTATTTAATGTTGGTACCTAAACTTCATCCAGCAGTGCCACAGAAGAGAAGATATGTGTGGTACCGAACAATCACACAAAGCCTATTAGCTGAGTTTGAAAATAGTGCTGATAGGTCAGCAAGGCAAGATGTTATGGTAGTTTGCCAAATCACCAGTACTACCTGAGTCCCTGTGGTTTCCAAGATAAGAGCTGTTTGCAATTATGTTTTATGAGCACAAGCTTGAGTACCTTATGATGCTGAGCTATTGCCCGCTAGCTTTGGCTAGAAGCTGGGCTGAGAAGCTCTGTGCATTAAGAGCCTGAACTGTCACAACACTAAGCATGTTTGATCCTAAAATGGCAGGGACCATGTTGAAAAACAATTATTCTGGAAAAATAGCAATTTGGGATGATCCCTTGAGCAGGATGAAAAGACTGTAGTACCTGAAAAAGATAAATGGCTGAGAAGAAACAGGAGTACCGGGAGAGTAAGGGGAAAAGAGAAGAGAGTGGGGAAAAAAGAGGGAACCTCGCAATGATTCTTCGCTCACTCTCCAGTTTTCCTTCATTCTTCTCCTCCAAAGGTTGAGAAGACTCTGTTATGATTTTTTTAGGTTGATAATGTCAATGTAGAAGGCTGTTATGTTTGAGATTTGAGTAGCCAGTTTTACTTCAAGAGCTTCTGCAAGAATGGCCTGCTCTTGGTTTAGGAATGGGTTTGTTGTTTTTTATTTTGTTTTTGAGACAGGGTTTCACTTTGTAGCCCTGTCTGGGCTGGGACTTGCTATGTAGACCGGGCTGACCTCAAACTCACAGAGAGGTACCTGCTACTCCTACCTTCTGAATTAACAGGATTAATGGTGTTTGTCTCCATGCCCAGATCAAGAATGATGTACCCCTAAGCCTTCATATCAACTGGTGCTTAGGGAAAGAAGAACACTGAACAACTTCTGGACTCATCAACTGAGGCCCTTCAGTTCCCTGCTAGGCCTTTCAAAACAACTGGGGCTCCAACTAAGATAGACGATACTCCAAATCTCAAAGAAGACCACCACTGCCTTCGTTGTGTGGACAAGACCATGTTTGGCACTGCTGAATGAATGAGCGATGAGTTGTAAGAAAGCGAAGACTAAGAAAACTATTCACTAAGCACTGCTTTGTGTCAGGCAGGGTCTTAGGTTTGCATCCCTGGTTCAGGGTTTTGCATCTTCCCTGAGATGCATTAGCTCTGTCATGAAGTCATATCCTTCTCCTCCCCCTCCATTGCCAAAAGCTCTTTTACTGCCTTGATTGTCTCTCCCACCAAAAATAAATAAATAATATAAAAAAAGTGAGATGGGTTTGTGAAAGAGTCAAATCTTTACTTATCTTTTGAAAGGATGCTAGGAGGAATAAGACCAAGCAAAATATAAGTTATGCTCCTTATTTTAAACTTCCTGCCAGTGTCATACGTGGATACATTCGTGCAGAAGCCAAGCCTTCAGCTGCTTTCTCTTCCTCTCCAAAGTGTTCATCTCTTTCAGCTATCAACCTCCCCTAACACCTGGACCCTCAGCCTTCACAGCAACTTCCAGATAGGTGTGGCTTCATGCTCTCTGTCCACTTGTGGTCCTCTGTTAGCCAAACTCTTCGCTTCCCTTGGTTGAACTCACCGGTGGATTTATCATTTTGTCTAAATTATCCACCAGAATTTGACTTCTTGAGAAAGCTTTCCCGAACCCAAGCCCAGGACTCTCCTTTAATAAACCATCTCCTGGCACCATATCCCATCCTCACTTTGGAATATTCGTCAATATGTAACTATCCTTGACACTGTGCCTTCATCTTTATCAAATAATAAAGTAACTTAACCTGACCGTTGATTTATAATTTGTTTCTCATCAGACTGAGTTCCATGAAGATAAAAGAAGTTTCTACTCACTGGTACATCTTGGTCCCCTCACCAGGGCTGACTTCATGGATGTGTGACATTTGCAATCACCTGTAGGAGCTCAGAAGGGTGGCATGTCTGAGTCATTACTCTTCTGTCACAATCTTAAAACGTTTAATTTCCAAGCAAGAGGCTCCATCTTTGTATTTGGAACTAGGGCCTGCAAACTATGTAGGATATTTTATAGTTAGATTACTGCTTGACACATAAAAGGCATTCAAGAAATAGATCTTCCATGTTGAATTATACACAAATTAGCACATAAATGACAAAGTAAGTCATAATTTCATGTGCAACAAGAATGCTTTCCAAAAATGTAGCTGTCTCTTGCTAACATGTATTTGTGAATCCCATAAAAGTTAAAATACTGCATTAACAAATGGAGAAAACTAAAACCCTTAACTTCCCTTAGAAAGAGTGCAAAACCAAGTCCATGGGGGCACATAGATCTGGCATTATTGTTTCCACTAAGACTAGGAGGGCTGAGAGAATGCTGGCTTAGTCATGTACTGAACGCCAGGCAGTGGTGACAACAAGTAAAGTCAGGCCTCTCCTATTATCTGCTTTTCTGTGGAAGTTTCTCTGTACCCGTCAGACACCTTTTAGCACTAAACTCCTTGATTAGGTTTATGTCAGATGTTTATTTGGTAACTCCTAACTAGCAGTTCGGTAGTAAAATTAGAAGTTTTATTAAATTTAAGTTACAAGTACATTAAAAATAGAAATCCAGTATCCATGGTAAGAGTTTGGTTTCCAGGAATCTTTTGTTAGCTAGGTGACCGAGAGCAGTGTATGTGACCCCTCAGACTTGGTTTGTCCAGGCGTAAGCTGGGAGAAGGAGGCTATAGATATGTAAAGATTGCCACATGTGGAGGAAGAATGGTTTTGGCATGCAGGTGCCACTCTAGCCACCACCGCGGCCACCTGGAAGAACGGAATCCATGAGTATGGCTCATACACTCACTGTCATATGCTTAACATCTACTCAACTAGGAATAAGAATGAGGCTTTTTTTTTTCTTTTTCTTTTTCTTTTTCCTTTTCTTTTTTTTTCTTCTTACTTGTACTGACCACCAAGATGTGTGTCATTTAATGACTTTGACCTCCTTCTACAACATTTAAACTGGGTATGTTACACAAATTATCTATTAGCCTTCAGTCGTTTGAAATTGAGTTCATCTGGGCCCATTCAGTTCATGGACCTAACGGTATTTTTTTTTAATCTTCTAAAGACTCCTCCATAATTTGTTTTTCAGTACTGGGCATACCGTATCCACTGAACCAAGGTTTTCTTTCTATTTACTAAAGAGTAATGGAGTTACAGGGTCCTATTTCACAAAGACAAATGAGGAACTCCTCTTGGCCCTAAACAGGATTCTTGACCTAGGATAAAGCAAGTCCTAGCCAGGTGAATGGCTGAAAAAACTACAGCACAGGGATAGAAATGGAGCGAGTATCAGGTAGAGAGGTACAGAGGTTAATTTTTAAGGCCAGGGTAGTAGAGATGAAGATATTCTTTGGTATTGTTTTGTTTTGTTTTACTTTGTGACAACAGAAAAAGTTGTGGTAAGTGTAGATAAGGAATTGTCTTTTCGATATTTTCACCAACGTCTCCAACCCCTGAAGAGACCCCAGGCCTCTGTGATCACCCATTCATCATCTATCCGTTGGTGCAATGATTTCCAAGGCTGCACACATACCACCAGTTTCAATGGATGCTAATTTAAAAGTTTTCAGTGTAGACCGACTACTCAACCAGCCACAGGGGAATAATAGTTGTCCAATACAGGAAGAGTCGGGGGGCGTCATCTGAAACATGAGGAAGTGTCTCTAGCCCCAAAACAGTAATGGATAAGAAAGCTCGAATAATGTTTTCTTTACAACTCTCCGAAGGAAAATAACCTCTAATGTGGGAGTTATTTGCACCTATGTCTTCTGGTTGCTGGACTGCTTCCTCCTTATGAGCCAGCAGGGCGCACTGTACTCCTTTACCCCGTCCCTACACTGCACAACCCAGTGCCCAGCCTTGTTCAAGTTGGAACTGGAATGACTTGAGTTCTAGAACGCTTCTAGGAAACAGTTCCCACTGCAAGCGCAAGGGGATCACAAGAGTGGGAGGTGAACCAAGAGGTGAAGCTTTCAGAAGTATCCAGTAATTAGGGTAAGGATTTGAGGTCATTCATCTTGCCGATAAACCGATTTAATAAAAATAAAAACAAAATATTAGCCTTCGTGGATGACCTATGTGCTGGCCACCAGCTGTCCAAAATGACCCCAAAAAAAAAAAAAGAGAGAGAGCAGAGTGGTCAAATTTGAAACCGAGGATTCAAGTCTCAGAATACAAATTCCTACAAAATTTCTCGTGGAACTGTGTCTAAGGTTGAAGTCTGACATCTCCCGAGAGCCTCTGGTGGGTTCCCTTTTTCTCAGCAGGGTTCTCTCTCCATCCCGGATCTTTCAAAGAGTGTCACATAGCCCTCAGAGAAAAATTATAGGCCCGACCTTTTCCTGACAAGAAAACCAGCTCAGCAAGCACCTGGGGATTCCTGGGGACACCCTCCCCCACCCCATGCTAATGAGATGCCTTGGAGTCTTGGCTCAGTTCTGCCCTCATTCGTAGGATAAATACATTCTCCTCCTTAGGACAGTGTGCTACTGCATGTACTGCAGGTCCTGTACACGTAAATTAAATATGCCTAGCACCCCTGACCCTGGTCAATCAAACACATTCACCCTCGAAACTCCTCCCACTGCCCAAGGTTTATTAGCCCCTGATTTCACATGAAATACACTGCTGGACCGCCAGAGGCCATGTGCTGCTGGTTGCAGCGAGCTTCCGCCATTCACTGGGTGTATCAGTATCAAGGAGCCCTGAATCCTGCCCCATCTGCTGCTAGATCAGTGACGGCCTCTCCCAGGCCTGAATTGGGGCCGCTGGGCCAGCACCTTACCAGGCCTGGCTGCCAGTCTGCTGAGCAGAGAACAACAATTCTTCTTGGTACTTTTAAAGGAAAATGCTTTGATATTTTAACTCACATTCAAAAACTCCCAAAGGTGAATATGCCCAATACCGTAGTCCATTTGACCTACAAAATCACTATGACTCCCCACCGCTTCGCATAACTATGAAGGTTTTTCTTTCAAGTTTATGAATCAAGCCTTTAGTGTTAACAGACATCAAACATTTTCTGAATAGCGTCCATGGTTCATGACATTTTACAATGCAATTATTGTGGGACATATCATAACATAATTGAGACTCTGGAAATGGGAATGAGAAGTAAGTAATAGGAGGAACAAAATTACTCAAAAAATTCAAGGGACATTTTATTTGAAAATTAAATTAAAAATATAATGAAGTGGATGTAAAACTTGATTGAAAATATAATTGAGAGAATTTGGAGTTTCTGTAAGGAACATTTATAGGAAGGTCAGCTATGACACATGAACTAAAGCTTAAGAGATGAACCTCCAAAATGTGTCAGAGTGGCTAACTAATGCTGAAGCAAGGTAGCAAACTCATGAACTTGCCTGAACTTGAAAAAGCAGCAGGGAATTTTTCCAGTGTGAACACCAAATCAACCAGAGAATATTTGACATTGTTCTCTCTCTCTCTCTCAATCTCTCTGTGTGTGTGTGTGTGTATGTGTGTGTATGTGTGTCCCTCTCTGTATGTGTGTGTGTCTGTCTCTCTGTGTGTGCCTGTCTCCCTCTGTGTCTATCTACGATACTCACATAGATATGTAATGCACATATATACACTGTATGCAAGCATGTAAATATACAGGAATGAGCCAGTGGTGTAGTTCAATGGTAGAGCTTTTGCTTAGCGTGTCTAAGGCCCTGGGTTCAATCTCCAGCCCCTTAAAAAGTAACTGTTAGATGCTTAAGAGATTTTATACTTGGATACTTTAGTATATGGCTCCTAAGAAGAGGCATTTTCTTCACAGCCTCGTTAATATAACCAAAACTGAGGCAGCAAAGGCGTGTGCCACCATGCCCTGCAAATGAAAACAAACAAGTACCCTCCAAAAGGGTACTTTATTTTTTTCCTTTTAAATATAGGCATCTTGCAACCACAAAGGGAAAAAAACTAAAGCAGCAAGGTTATGCGTTCTTCCAGTCCTTCCATGCTGCTGCAGCTTCTCATTCAGAGCAACAATCACCTCATGGTTGTTTTTTTTTTTTTTTTTCATTTGTTTTTGGGGGGACACCAACATTGTGATAACCTTTTCCAACTGACTTGTGCAATTCTTTTCTCTCTAATCTCCCTTGCCTGGTTGTAGCCTCGTGATTAAGTTCCAATCCAGCGTTTTAAAAGCTGGATCACCACGGCATTTACTGTTCATTTATATCTTTGGACCCTAGACAATTCTTTAAAAGATTAAAGAGAGAGAGAGTACACCCTTTAAGATATTAAAAATATCAAAGAAAGGGGTAAGGCCTTGTTGGTTTGTGTTGATTCTTTAGATCAGACGCAGATGGTGAAGTCACAAGGCGTGCATGAATTTCGAAATTTTAGGGCATTTGAAATGACTCAGCCAGCCGTTAGAGATTTACTCAAAAACTCCCTTTTCTTCCTATAGAGAGATTTTTGAACTTAAGAATTTAAAAAGTGATTGTTCATTATCCAAATCCTTTTAGGAGAGAAATAAAAAAGTGTGGGCGGCACTCTAAAGGAAGAATCCTTCGTTGCTGGGGTGAGACACAAAACTGATGACTTTCCCACTGATTCTGTGGCCAGTTTGGCCCCCTCCCTAGCACCCCCTCTCCAGAGATTAAAACATGCCTGAATTGGAGTAGGCATTTCCTTCCTTCTGTGCTGTGCCAGTTCTCAGAGGAAAACATCCATTTTGTGCTTTGATTCTTGTAGCCCAGAGACAGCAATGAATGGGCCTGCTGCTTCCTGGAGTATAAGGATTTCATTGGGGGGCTGCAGGGCAGGAAGGAGAGTCTGAAGGGTGTGTGCATCAAGCGTGGGTGTGAGAATGATTTTCCTCAGGGCCTTTATTTGGTCTGGAGCCCAGAGTAAACCATTCAGCCACCTCAAATTGCAGTGGCGCTGATTGCCCATTTTCACTGTGGCTCCATGTGGAATGTCCTGGAAACCAATGCAGTTTTCCATTTCTTCCCCATGAGAGGATGAAGTGATGAACCTCTCTTAGGGTGGGCATGGTGTCACATGTCTATAATCCTAGGGAGCATACAGTGTCTATAACACTAGGGAGTTTGAAGCAGGAGAAGTATGACTTCAAGGCCAGTGGGGACAACATAGTAAGACTTTGTCTCAGGAAAGAAGGGAGGAAGGGAGGAAGGAAGGAAGGGAGAAAGAGTGAGAGAAAGAGGTGAGACGGGATAAAAGAAAAAAGAAGGTGTGCCTTTCAGTAAACGGAAATGAGAATAATTTTCCTACAGAAGCCAAGAGTTGGGAGGATATATTGACATTGCCCTATATTGCCAGATGCAAAAACTTTTAGCCATAAGCCTTACATCCAGATTCTGAGAGGATGTGGTGGATATGGTTATCTTGGTGGACATGAAATCTGTTCAGACATGGAATGTTCAAGAGGGGAAGCCCAGCTTGATCCATTTTGATCTGAAAACATTTTTCTTTTTCTGTTCATCTTCAGGTTGTAACAGAATAAAACACATGAATAAATCAGGCTGGTCTTCTTGCAACACAAAATTGCTGTTTCTCACTAAGGACATGTGAGTTGAAAACACAAGGTAGACTTAGCCAAGCCTGTGATGGCTGGCTGTCCTGGTTTGCCTGGGACTAAGAAGACAGATTAAGGACTTTTGGTACTAAACTAAGACATACTTAAAAAACATGGGATATCTGGTCATCTTAGGAGAGACCTAATGGTCAGAGTATCTAAAACTATGAAGTGCTTTGCCAAGCTCAACAGTTATAACTTTAAGCTTATCTCAGAATTAGTGAAAATGAACGAGAAGCATGGTTTATTGGAATTCCATTGCAGAAGGTTCTACACGAACAAATGTCCATAGGCTTGCAAGATGGCACAGTGGTCTTGCTTACTGATCTTCAGAAAGACCTGAGTTCAACTCATAACCCACACGTCAGGTGGTACAACTGCTTGTAACTATATCTCCAGGGGATCCGACATGTTCTTCTGGCTTCTGGGGTCACACACACACACGGCATATATTCAAAGTTGATGTATGTGCATACGTGGAGAGAACATACTTAGGGAAGAAAACAGGAACTACAGAGATAAGCATAACCAAGAGACTATAAGAGATGGAAGAAAGATCTCAGGTGTGGAAGATACAATGGAAGAAATTGATGTATCCATCAAAGAAAATAGTAAATCTAAAAAATTCCTGACATCCAAGAAATCTAAAACAAAATGAAAAGACAAAAACCTAAGAATAATAGGAATAGAACAAAAAGAAGATTCCTCCTCCAAGGCCCAGAAAATATTTTCAACAAAATCATAGCACACGCGCGCGCGCACACACACACACACACACACACACACACACACGTCTTGATAAAAGATAGGAAGAAATACGAAGGTCTAGAAACACAGATAACTCAGCATTTAAAACTATGTGCTTGAACTATTTAGGAAAAAAAAAAAAAGAAACTGATACTGTATCCCTTTCAGTAACCATTTTGTGACATTTGCTCCTGAGAAAGTCAAAAAATACTTGTTCCCTCCTGAATAATTTCTTTGAACTGAAAGCACTATCATTCCAAGGTCTACAAGTCAGTAAACTAGAATGACCACAAAGAAACCAATTGACACAGAAAGTTTCTTCTGGTGGCCCAGCAAAACAATGATTCCTTGATCTATGAATTCCACAAAAGACTTTGCTAGCTATGTTTGTAAATAAAAGCGTCTTGCACACAAAACAGATTCTATCAAAATAATTAGAAGAATCTACATTTCGGTCATACTCCATTCCCACTGGAGGACTGGGTCTTGAGAATGATGTGCAATACAATAGGACGTGTTGGCAAATGATCAATAAATCAGGATGTAAACAAATCATAGAAATTAATTTGCAATATGTTGCCGAGACAGTGCCATCTTTTTAATAATGGCCAAGGACTTCTGCCCTACTACAGAATCTACTCAAAAGTATTTCAGTAAACATTTATGTGGAGTCAACCCAGTGACTTGAAAGAAATAAGGATTGAATGGTTTGCAAAGCAGTTACATAGCCAAAATTTATTAGTGCAGAAATCACACCACCAGGAATGTAAATGACACAGACTTAAAATTAACCATGATTGTTAGCAGTACTGGAATTAGCAGATCAGGAATTTAAGAATCATTTGGTTTTGGAAAATACCAAGACACCAAGTATCTAACAGGCTACCTGCAAAAAAGGACAGACATCAGATGGTATAATAAGGAGACATATTATTGTTAACATCATTGTATTTATATAGAGAAGCCAATACAATCTCTGACATTTGTATTCATTTGAAAGAGTAAAGGTTGAAGGTGTGTGTTTTCCAAGTCTAACAATGTCTTGTTTTAATTATCATGGCAAGTTAAGCAAAACTTATGTTATTCAAGGCCACATGTTTTTATGATGTCAAGTTCTAAATCTTCATGGTGGCTATAGCAATGTTATTTGGAAGTCATCAAAGGCTAGTGAGATGGCTCAGCAGGAAAGGGTGCTTGCCACCAATCCTGAGAACTTGGTTCAATCCCCCAGGTCCCAGATGGTAGAGAGAATCAATTCCCAATAGTTTTTCTAGACCTCCACTGTAGGTGTATAGGTGTGTTCCCACGCACATATACAAATAAAATAAATATAATTTAAAAGTCATTAAAACTAAATTTCTAGTGATTTTAAAATAAAGTGTATGCTTCTAAACCTCATTAAACATTCCTCAAACTTGTAAACTTCTCTGCTGTAACAACTTCAGAAAAGTACTTTTTTTTTTTTCACTTCTCAAACATCTCCTGTGGAACTTACATCTGGAAAAAAAACTAAAACGCTGTAGAATACTAGCAAATTACATTCAGAAACAACAAGTTTGAAACTTTCCCCCAATTGGGTTTTGAGACAGAGTTTCATGTAGACCAGCTTGGACTTAAATTCAGTATTTAGATAAAGATGACCTGATCCTGCTACCTCTGTCTTCACAGTAATGAGATTATAAGTGTGTGCCACCATTCCTGGTGCAAACTGAAAACTTAATGGTTGGCTTTGGATTACTCTTTGGATTACTCTCCTAATGGTCAAATTTTCACTTTGAGATGAGAAATGAATATTAAAAATCTTTTCTGCACTGTCAGATTTAACACTTACAACAATGTAAAATATTAGTGACCCCATTTTAATAGATGAGGTAACTGAGGCTGAGAGGAGGGAAGAATGGAAGTACAATAATAAGAATCAAGCTGACTCAAAAATTCTTGTTCATGACTACCACACATTCCTGCCTTCAACAAACTTTTCAGAAGAGAGAGGTACACAAACTCGTGGAAAGAATCAAGACCCAGTGTCTGGGATAACAAAGAAATACCCCAAGTTTCTGGGAAGAAGGAGCGGTCATTTTCAAAAGGTGTAATGCATAGACCCAGGGAAATACAGACAATTAAAAAATGTCCAATTGTCTTTTAGTCTTGGGCTATTTGGGATGTGTTGGTGAGAATACTTAGAGAACGGAGGTCGAGGGCAAACCCCAGGTACTTGTATAAGAAAAGACAGCATAATTAGAGGTCTAGGCCACTCCTTTGGAATTTTTGAACTTTTAGAAAAGGAAAACTTGATGGATGGAGAAGGAAATGTCAGTTCTACAGGAGCTGCTCTGCCCAAATGAGATGCCCAAGTTCAGAGCAGCCCAGAAATCAGAAATTAAAGCCAGTGGCCTAGATGACTTCGGCTAGAGAAAAGAACAGCCATGTTCTGAGACGTGTCAGGACATCACAGGGGCCAATGAGCATGCAGACAGAGAGGAGAAGGCAGCTATTACCTACCTGGTAGATGATGGAGGCTTTACCTGGAAACTATTCATCCCCAGTGAAGAAAGAGCAAGGTCATCTCCTGAGACAGAAGGGAGTGCTGAGGAGGGCTGAGAGGATGCTTGGTGAATATGTAGAAATCCCTGAGGGAATTAGAGGGGTTCAAAGGCTTTAAACAACTAAAGGCATTGACAAGCTCTCCAGGGAAATCATCTGAAGCTGGAGGCCAATTGCTTCAAGTCTCTCAGTGTGCCAGGAAGTGCCTTTGTGTGCATGATGGCTACTCTGCTGTGTACTGGAGGGGGAGGGATAGAACCAGGATTCCAGCTTGCTGTGCAAAAGCAGTGACAGGGTGTGGCAACCAAGATGCAGAAGGACTGCAAAAGACATCAGATGAGAACTAAACTAAGGGTCTTGTACTGAATTTGACCAAGTCCCTTCTTCCTGTTCCGCATTTTCCATTGTTCCCATTTTAAGCCTTGCACTGCCAGAAGTCAAATGGAACACCCAGGATATTTCCTAGAGAGTTCAAATACTTCACAGTGTGGGAGCGTGACCTATAAACACTGCTCCTGGTGTGCAAGGAAATGAGCTTCTAAATCAGGTCCTTCTAGAAAAACATCAGAAACCAAGCAGTGTACACTAACTGCCGCACTTCCCACAGAGAAAATGGAGGACCATGCTTTGAATTCAAAACAGTGCTTGTGATGTGGCTTCAGAAGGGATTTTCCCCCATCGTAATCAAGAGTGTGGTCACCTTTGACAACTCCAACAAAGTGAAATCTTTCTTGGCCAGTGACAGAAATGCACTTCATCAGCTAAAAGAATCCCAGAATTGGAAGATTTAAGATCATGCAAGCCACCTTTTTTTTAATTGACAGAGGAGAAAACATCAACCAAAGGTGGGAATGAGTCCTGTAAGGAAGGCTCAGAATGAGAATCAGTTCTGCTCTTCTGCCTTGCTGTCTCTCACTCAAATGTGCTGTCTTTTCTTCCCCTTCTTAAAAATTGTTTATGTGGACCTTATTCCTAAACATTTAAAAGTAAGCATGCCAAAGTATCTTAGAAGCCACTCAGAGAGATCTAGCTACTTAGCTAAGTAGGAGGTTGTAATTTTTACAACTTTTATATGACTGGGCACAGGGTCAACCTTAGTTAAGGTTTCTATTGCTGTGAAGAGACACCATGACCATGGTAACTCTTATAAAGGAAAACATTTAATTGGAGCTGACTTACACTTTCAGAGGTTTAGTCCATTATCATCACAGGAGGAAACATGGTGGCATACAGGCAGACATGGATCTGGAAAAGGAGCTGAGAGTTCTACATCTTGATCTCCAGGCAGCAGAAGGGGACTCCCCTCCCCCAAAAAAAGTGGTATTTGCAAATTCTAAGCACAAAATGAAATATAACCATTTAAAATAACAGTTTATTACTGTTGATAAAGAGTTTCTCATTTTTTTCTGTGATAACAAAGTAATCAAACAGTAATTCATTCTTAGTGTTCAAAAGACTTCATGGAGTGATGGCAAGATGGCTCAGGGACAATGGCACTTGCCAGCAAACCTAGTGAGCCGAGTTTGATGGATGCTAGAAACTGTCCTGGCTAGTATTATGTCAACCTGACACACAAATTAGAGTTATCTGAAAGGAGGGGACCTTAATTGAGAAAATGCCTCCGTAAAATCCAGCTGTAAGGCACTGTCTTAATTAGTTATCGATGGGGAAGGTACAGCCCACAGGGTGTGATGCCATCGTGTTGGTGTACTTTAAAAAAAAAGAAAAAG
Organism: Rhombomys opimus; assembly: GCA_010120015.1. Lineage (NCBI taxonomy): Eukaryota > Metazoa > Chordata > Mammalia > Rodentia > Muridae > Rhombomys > Rhombomys opimus. The sequence goes on from REGO01000262.1 coordinate 642,653, forward strand.
AAAGAAAGAAAGAAAGAAAGAAAGAAAGAAAGAAAGAAAGAAAGAAAGAAAGAGAAAATTTTTATTTAAATTTCTTTTATCTTTTTCTCTCTACTCCATCCCAATCCTTTCCAACACCCAAACACCAGGTAGAAGAGAGAAAGGGCTAGTGGGAGAGGAGGCATAGTTCTCTTTCTTAGCTGCTTCCTGCTGGTTAGTGTCCTCAGAGTCCTTGGAGCCAGTCCAATCCTCATTTCAGGAGGTCTCCAACTTCTTCCCTCACAACAGCAAAAAGAAGCAGCAATGGTGAAGCAGGAGCAGCCCTGTTCTTTCTCAGAGCTCCCACACTCTCTGGGCTCTGGCATTCTTTCTCTCTCTCTCTCTCTCTCTATCTATCTATCTATCTATCTATCTCTATCTCTATCTCTATCTCTATCTCTATCTCTATCTCTATCTCTATCTCTATCTCTATCTCTATCTCTATCTCTCTCTCTCTCCCCAGAATCCTCAGATTTAAACTATCTGCAGCTGGCAAAGAGCTCCTTTCAGAGCCTTCATGAGGCAAACAGCGTGCTTCTGGGGACCATCTGAATCAGTCCCACACCCCACACCTGGGACCAAAACAAAAACATGTTTATATCCACAACACAATCCCTGGGCTGGTGGTCCTCAGTTCTATAAGAAAGAAGGCTAAGCAAGCCATTGGGAGCAAGTCAGTAAGCAGCACCCCTCCATGGACTCTGCACTAGCTCCTGCTTCCAGGTTCCCATTCCGTTTGAGTTCCTGTCTTAACTTCCTTCAGTGATAAACAGTTATGTAGAAGTATAAGCCAAGTAAATTCTTTCCTCCCCAACTTGCTTTTTGGTCATGGTGTTCTGTCGAAGCAATAGAAACCTTAACTAAAAAAGAACCCATCCCATCCAAATTGTCTTCTGATATCTACAACACCTCTACATGTGCATGCCATGGTCTGCAAAATTCTACACGCACATCGTGCACACATACACATAATAATATGTAAATTAAAAGGAAATAAATACCTCATGGGGCTGAAAATTGGAGCTATGTCAGCACTGGACATACTCTGCACAAATTCTGTACATTAAAACATAAAGGAATCAAGACTCCAACATCTCCAAGTGCCAAGATAAATGTTACCCATCAGATCTTGATAGACTTCCATAACTTTTCCTGCTTCTTCTCTCCCAGTCTGCAAGATCTGGAGTGCTAGCCATCACCACAGCCTACCCTGAGTTGATTGATAGCTTGCTTTGTTCATAGTACCTGACATCCTTGGTTTTCGTCTTCAGTACGTTGTGAAAACCTCAAGGGAAAAGCACACTCCTAGAGTACTGAGACATTAGACATGGCATTAGACATGCAACATAGCCAGGTCTTTCCCTTTCTTTGCCAGGAGTTTATTATTATTATTGTTTTGTTATTATTATCATTATGTGCCTGTAAGCACATTTGTGCCACGGTGCATATGTGGAGGTCAAATTTTGGGGAGCTGTCTTTCTTCTTCCACAGTGGGGTCTGAGAATCAAGGTCCAGCCATCCAGTTCAGGAAGCAAGTGCTTTTAGCCAAAGTCTTCACTGTAAGTTGTTAGTTCTTCAGAAATATTCACCTTAAATCTTTAACTAGATAAAGAAACTTACTCTGATAGATTTAGGTGTCTTCATTTGCATTTCAGAAAATAAAAACAGTGGTTGCTATTGTCCAGATGTCACTGTATCCAGAACTAGAAATAAGACCGGATTCAAATGAACACAGACAGGCTTTTATAAAGCATCTACTAGACTCATACAGGAGACACAGGTCTAAGCAAGAGCAAGTTAGGATGGGAAAACCCCAAACAAAAAAGCAAGGAGTAACTGACAGCTCCCAACAGAGGTTCCCATCAAGTTCCTCGTGCAAATAGGAGACCCAGACTTGCAGAGAGTGTCCAATGCTGCCTGGTTAATAATATCAGCTCCTCTGCACAACCAAGAAATTCAACCTTGCAAAAAGAAAAAAAAGTTATAGTCCTTACCAGTCAGCAGCTATGCTCAGTTCTAGACACTCACTGGTCAGCTTTGCAGAGGGGTAAGGATAATGATCCTTGTCTGCATCTGCCTCTGTATCCATAGGATTTGTTTATAGCTGTCTTGTTTTTAATTTGGAGGCTGCGTGTGAGCCCTGAATCTCCATTTGTCTTTATTTGGCTTGCTATGAAAACACAAAACTAATATGATCCCTGAAGGGCCTCTTTCTATTATCTGATTCATCTGTCACTCTTTTGGAAAGTCCTCTACTCTCGCTATGAGCACTGACTATTCTGAAACTCACTATGCAGGCCAGACTGCCCTCAGACTCACAGAGATTTTCCTGCCTCTGCCACCCAAAGGATGGAATGAGAAGCATGTGCCACTACATCTGGCCTAAGAAGAAGGTTTTAATAAAATGTATTATAAAAGAATGAGGCAGCTCTGGCCAGGGAAGCAGATAGGCTAACTGCAGATCTTTACCCCTTCTTCCTGTCCTCTAAATCCATGCCCCCAGCCTTATAGCAGACCATCTGCTGCAGCATCCACCCCTATCTAAGATTCTTCCCCTCCAAACTTCCTTCCTCCAACTCATCTCTTTATCCCAGCCTCCAACTCCAGCAGGCATTCCCTGAGAAACTCAGGCCAATAGCAAATTAGGTATCCAAACTGAGGATCTTCATCTCCCCTTTAAATCTCCTCCAAATACACTCCTCCAACCTTACCCACAATTCTGTAGCAGACCATTTGCTGTGTCCTCCCTCCTCTCTGCCTAAATCTCCAGTGAATCAATATGTTCTCCTTTAACCTTCCTCTCCACCGATTCTGTTCTTCCAGGCCCCAACTCCAGCAGCCTTTCTCTAGGAACCCCCAAGCCAAGTCTGAAACAAGCAAGCAGGCCGGAGAAGCCAGCAGGTTAGCTTCAGAACCTCACTCTCCCTCCTCTCCTCCATAGCCAATCTCCCAGTCTCATCCCTAGCTCGATAGCAGACTACCTAGGGTGGCCTCTCCTTACTCTCTGCCCTCTTTCTCACAGGACAATATGTCTCCACTAGAGGCCAGCAATTCTACCACAGTAGGAACTGAATATTGCAACAAAGCTGAAGCATAACACAAAGACCTTAAAATAATCTTTATGGATATGACAGAGGTCCTTAAAGAGAAAATGGAAAAATCCCTTAAAGCAACCTATGAAAATACAAATAGTGGAAGCAAATAAAATAGTTCAAGACATGAAAGTAAAATTAGATTCAATAAAGAAAACCTAAGCTGAGGAAAATCTGGAAATAAAAACATTAGGAACTCAAAAAGGGACCTAAGAGGCAAGCCTCACCAACAGAATATGAGAGATGAAATAGAGACTCCTAGGCATTAAAGACATGGTAGAAGAAATATCTCAGCTGAAAAAAAAAAAAGTTAAATCTAAACGAACAAACAAAAAACACCAAGGCACAAAACATCTAGGAAATCTGGAATACTCTGAAAAGACCAAATCGAAGAAGAAACCAAGGTCAAAGTCTCAGGATATATTTTCAACAAAATCATAGAAAATTCTCTAACCTAAAGAAATAGATACCCCATTAAGGTACAAGAAGCATTAAAAGTTGCAACGGAAAAAGACCAAGAATCATATAGATTAGATGTGATTTCTAGGAGATTAGATATTAGATTTCTAGGAACCTAAATGTTCATTTGCAATGTTCATTAATCAGATGGAGATGAGTTCTGGGTTAGGGATGGGGTCACTTCTCCTTTCACCTCTAGGACAAGATCTGGTGCAGACCCATGCAGGCCGTGTGCATGCTGCCTCAGTCTCTGTGAGTTCATATGTGCAGCAACCCTGTTGATGTAGAGGACCTTGATGGCTTGGTGTCCACCATTGCCTCGGGCTTTCCTTTTCCACAGAGTTCCATGAACCCTGGGAGGAGGGATTAGATGAAGGCATCCCTTTAAGGCAGAGTATTCCAAGCTCTCTCATTCTCTGCATGATGTCTGTTTTACTTAGGGTTTCCATTGCTGTGAAGAGACACCATGACTACATCAACTCTTATAAACGAAAGCATTTAATTGGGCCTAGCTAACAGGGTCAGAGGGTTAGTCCATTATCATTATGGCTGGAAGTGCGGCAGGCAGGCAAACTGCTTGAGAAGGAGCCAAGAGTTCTACATCTGGATCCGCAGGCAGCAAGAAGACAGAGTGGGTCTGGCTTAAGCGCCTAACACCTCAAAGCCCCCCCTTCAGTGAGACACTTCTTGCAATAAGGCCACACCTACTCCAACAAAGCCACATCTCCTTATCCTTTCAAATAAAGCCATTCTCTATGAGCCTATAGAGGCCATTTTCATTCAAAACTACCATATTCCTTTCCCTGGTCCCTACAGGCTTCTCACCATATTATAATGCAAAATGCATTTAGTCCAACCTCAAACATCCCCACTGTCTATCGCAGTCTCAACCTAAGTCCGCACTTCAAAGTTTTTGATACTCATGGCAATCTCTTAACTGTTACCCCCTATAAAATCAAAAACAAAAAAGAAGATCATATATTTTCAACATACAATGGAGCAGGATGTACATTAACTTTCCAAAAGCGAGCATAGTGAGGAAACACGGGAACGAAATAAAACCAAAAACTAGCAGAGCAAACTCCAAACTCTGCATCTTCGTACCCGATGTCAAAATCCTCTTTAGATCTCCAACTCTTTTCAGCTTCGTTGACTGCAACACATTTCTTGGGCTGGTTCCACTCCCATAACGGGGAGCTTAGCAGCTCTCCTTGGCAGCTATCCTATGAATCTGGCATCTCCAACATCCTGGGGTATCCAAGGTAATCCAGGCTTCACCTTCACATCTGCACACAATTCCCTCTCTGGGCCTCCATACAGGGACAGCTCGGAGACCTCACTGGCCTCAGTGGCTTTCCTTAGTCAGAGAAAGAGATTCCATAACTCCTTTCCTGTATGCTTGACGCTAAAGCCATAACCATGTGGCCGAAGCTACCAGGTTCTTCTGCTTGCTGAGACTGGAAGATGGCTCCCTCATTCCATTACGTAGGTATCAGCATTCTGTTCTTGATGGTTTTTCCTTTACTGCTTAAGCTTGGCTGTCCTGGAACTCACTCTGTGGACTTGAATTCAGAAATCCAACTACCTCTGCCTCCCAGGTGTGATCCACCACACCAGATCCTAAGCTTTTCTTTAATTTCTTTTCACAAATTAGAAGCTTAGCTGGGTGGAATCTTGCCCTGATTGCCACTCTCTTTATTCTTGGTGCTTCTTTTCTCCCCAAACTGTATGTCTTGTATTTTCCCTTGCTCAGCTTGATCTTTTTCACAATAGGCCTGCACAACGGTGTCAACTAACAACCAAGCAACACTGTCAGTGGAAGGCTGTCCAGAAAGCTCCTCTGGTAATCCAAAAAATTTCAATTTAGCCTCAGACAGAATTTTTTGGACAAGGTCAAATAGCAGTCACATTCTTCTTCAAAGTATCTCAAGAACAATCTCTAGGCCACATACTAATATTTTTCTCCTCTGAAACCTCTTGAGCCAGACTCTCGTAGTTCAAATCACCCACGGCACCACTATTTTCCATGTTCCTAACTAGGATGGCCCATCAAGCCCTACTGAAACTGTCCAACCACTTTTCTAGGCCAAAGTCCCAGTCCCATATTCTCGCAAACAGCCAGGAGTATTACAGTAATACCCAAATCCTCAGTACCAAATCTGTCTTAGGGTTTCTATTTCTTTGAGGAGACACCATGACCTGACTGCAGCATTTTTTATTTGAAAACAAGTAAACAAAACAAAAGAAAACCATTTAATTGAGGCTGGCTTACAGGGTCAGAGGTTTAGTCTATTATCATCACAGCAGGGAACATGGCAGCATGCAGGCAGACATGGTGCTGAAGAACAAGCCAAAAGTTCTACATCTGTAGCAGCAGGCAGCAGGAAGAGAGAGTGAGCCACTGGGCCTGGCTTGAGCTTCTGAAACCTCAAAACCCATCCACAGTGACACACTTCTTCTAATAAGGCCATACCTACTCAAATAAGGCTGCACATCCTTTCAAATAATGCCACTCCCTGAGAGCCTATGGGGCAATTTTTAATTCAAACTACCACAGTGTTGGTCTTTGTATTTGTTCCCATCTGCTTCTCTGATGATGGCAGAGCAAGACACAAACCTATGAGTATAGCAGAATGTCATTAGGAGTCTTTTTTTTTTTTAAATAATAGTATTTGTTTTCACCCTAGGTCCCTGGTTTATCTAGTCTCAGGTTCTTGGGTCACCCAAGCAGTATCATCAAGTATGGGTTCCATCTCAAAGAGTAGGTCTCAAGTCAAATCAGATACCGGTTTTGTTTTTTTGTCTGTTTGTTTGTTTGTTTTTACTCCTATAAGGTTTGTGCCACCATTGCAGTAACATATCTTGCAGTCAGGATGCTATTGTAGATAAAAGGTTTTGTATAGGTTGACGTTTACGTTTCTCCTTTGGTAACATGCAGGGTACCTTCCTGTACCAAAGATGCTAGTACATAGGGGTGAAGGCTGAGGATAGGAACCAATTCAACTTCTCCATGTTCAACAGGTTGTGTAATTGTCTTGTCTTCAGCAATGGGAGCTTAAGAACAGTTTGTGGAGAACAAACTGCATATAGACTTGGCAATAGCCTGGGTTGTTTGGGAGTTCCCATGGGACCCATTTGGCCAACAACTAAATTAGATGTAGCCCAATCTTGGTAGTAGAAGCTTCATTTGGTGACAAGAGATGGTCCATTGGGACACTGTAACCCCACCATTTGAGGATTTCATTTAGACTCTCTTCATATATGTATGTATTTTTATGAAGGTTCTACTGAATTAGGTTTTCATACTACCCCTCAAATATCCCTTAATTTTAGCTGTGTCTCCCCATATTCCATCCTTCATTTTCCTCTTCTTTCCCCTCCCCAGTAGATCCTTCCATTCCAGTCATTACCACCACCACCACCACCACCACACACACACACACACACACACACACACACACACACACACGCACACACCCATCCATAACTACTTTATTTCCTCTTCCTGGGAAGATTGATCTATAACCCCCTATTTCCTTACTCTAAACATAGCCCCTGTAGTTCAACAGATTGTAACTTGATTATCATTGACTTAACAGCTAATATCCACTGTCTGTATAAGTTTGCAGTCCCACTCTTACTTCACATCCTCTCAGCAGCATGAGCTGTCACCTGTGTTATGGATCTTAGCCATTCTGATGGGTATCCGATGAAATCTTCAAATAGTTTTGATTTCCATTTTCCTGATGACCAAACATGCTTGTCTTAGTTAGGGTTACTATTGCTGTAATGAAACACTATGACCAAAATTGACTTAGAGAGGAAAGGGTTTATTTCATGCACAGTTCCCTGTAACAATTCATCATCAAAAGCACCAAGGGCAGGGACTCAAGCAGGTCAGGAACCTGGAGGCAGGAGCCGACGTAGTGGCTACGAAGGAGTACTGCTTATTAAGGCTTGCTCATCATCTCTTGCTCAGCTCGCTTTCTCAGGACCACTGGCTCAGGAACGATGGCACTGCCTACAATGGGTTAGGCCCTCTGCTATCAATCATCAATTAAGAAGATGCCTTAAGACTTGCCTGTAGCTCAACCTTATGGAGGCTTTTTCTTATTTGAGAATCCTTCCTCTCAGATGACTTTAGCTTGCGCCATGTTGGCAACAAAACTGCCCAGAACAATGTTGAACATCTCTTTAAGTGTTTCTTAGCAATTTAAGTTTCCTCTTTCAGGAAACTTTCCTCTTTCCTCTTTATATATGTTTGTTTTCCCCATTTTTAATTGTATTATTTGTTTTCTTGATACCTAAGGTTTTTTTTTTTTTTTTGGACATTAGCCTTCTATCAGATGTGTAGTGGGTAAAAATATTTTTCCATCCTGTAGGCTTCCAGTTTTTCAAAAAAAATGGTGTTCTTTGCCATACAAAAGATTTTAAGTTTCATGAGGTCCCCTTTATTAATTGTTGATCTTAGAGCCTGCACTAATGGTGCTCTGTTTAGAAAATCTTTTCCTGTGCAAATGAGTTCAAGGGTATTTATGACTTTCTCTTTTATCAAGTTCAATGTATCTGTTGTCATGCTAATGACTTTGGTAGAATTGGAACTGAGTTTTGTGCAGGACCTACTTGGATTCCTCTACCTGCAGCCATTCACCTTTGACCAGCAGCATTCTTTTAAAAATACTGTCCTTTTTTTTCCAGTATATGCTCCTGACTGCTTTATCAGAAATCAGATGTTCATAGAGGTATGAATTTATGTCTGAGTCTTCTATTCTATTCCATTAATTGTTATGTCTGTTTTTGTGTCATACCATGCTGTTATTATTACTATAGCTCTGTAGTAAAACTTGAAATTAGGGATAGTGCTATCTCCCACAGTTTTGTTGATATCCAGCTTTAATCCATGGTGATCAGATAGGATGCAGTGTTATTTCAATTTTCTTGTATCTTTTGGGACTTGCTTTGTATCCACGTATGTGGTTAATTTTGCAGAAAGTCCTATGAGGTTCTGAGAAGAAGATATATTTCTTTGCATTTGGGTGAAATGTTCTGTAAATACATTGTGGTCCATTTTGATCCTGTTTGGTCCATTTGGCTTATAATTTCAGTTAGCTCCAGAATTTGTCTGTTGGCTCTTTGTCTAGATGACCTGTCTATTGATGAATTGTGGTATTGAAGTCTCCCACTATCAATGTATGCATATCAATATGTGCTTTAAGGTGTAGTATTTCTTTTATGAACCTGGTGCCCTTGATTTGATGTATAAATGTTAAGAATTACAATTTCTCCTTTTTACAGGTCTTCGGGTATATAGTATAGCCTCCAGTTTAGTGCTTTTATGAGATTCCTGGGTGTACAAACAAGTGGGCCTCTGCTTCTCTATGTTTCATGTGTCTTTTCTTGGGCTCTTTTCCTTCTGTCTGTTTGTTTTGTCCTGTTCCAATGTATTTGTATTATCTTACCTTATTATATTATATTGATTTTTTATTGTTATCTCTTAAAGCCCTTTCTTCTAATGAGAAACAGAAAGGGAAATGATCCAGATGGAAAGGGAGGTGTAGATGGAACTGGGAAAAGTAGAGGGAGGGGAAAACGTAATCAGGATATATCCATATGTATGGGCTATTCTTGGTTGTCAACTTGACTACATCTGGAATTAACTAAAATCCGAACGGTTGGGCACACCTGTGAGGGCTTTTTTCTTTTCTTTTTTTCTTAATTAAATCTTTTGAAGAGGAATACCCACTTCTAAACCAGCTCTTTGAGGTGGGAAGATACCTCTTTAATCTGTATCTTTTGAGATGGGAAGATCCACTTTTAATCTGGGCTTCATCTTCAGCTGGCAGCCCGTATAAAGGACAAGGAAGAAGAGAGCTTTGCTCTTTGCCAGCTAGCTCTTGATCTTCCTAGCAAGTACGTTCTAAGGCTGAATCCACTGGCTTTAGAGCCTACTTTGTCAGGATTCCAGCATATAATGAAGACCAGCTGAGACATCCAGCCTTGCCAATGGAACAAATACTATATTCTCTGACTTTCTATTGGTAGATATCCATTGCTGGACCACAGCTTATAAGCCACACTCTAATAAAGCATATATATATATATATATATATATACATATATATATATATATATATATATACTGTCTTTTATATATAATATATATACAGAGAGAGAGATTCATTCTATTAGTGCTGTTCCTCTAGAGAACCCTGACTAATACATTATCGAGGAAAAAGGCTATTTTCAGGTTTTTTTTTTTAAATGAGGCTATCTGGAGCATATCCCTATAAAGTTTTGGAGACTATAATGTATGTCAAGTGCTGGAGAGAAAAACAACCACATTCCTCAATAGCCCAAAGGTAACTTTACTAGGTCAGCACATGCGCCTTGACTCAGAAGAAGCAGACTGAAAATGGCACTGTTCATCTTACCAAGTGAACATAGGAATGAAGACCTTCCAAAGTATAAGCCCATCAAGTTGTGCCTTCAAATCTCAAAGGGGGGGCACAAGCATTAACTCTAAACAATATGCTAGATTATAAAGGAAGAAAATTAGAGCTTTACTCTTCCTGGGGAAAAGAAACCAAGGAGCAAACAATATATCATCAATAGCATTACTCTGTTGCTGGAAATGTGAAAAACTGTGGGTGTCGGGGGCAGGACTTTTAGAGAAAACTAACTCTCCCTTTTCCAGCAGCTAGCCGTTGCCAAAATTCCTCAGAAGAGGCGGACCTTTGTGCTCAACTCCCCACTCCATGCTGGGATTTGGCCTGTCTCAGGCTTGCACAGGTCTTCACCATGCTGCCAGAACTTCTGTGAGTCTGTATGTGCGACTGCTCTGGTCAGAAGGCACTGTTTTTCCCTGAGCTCATCCAAGGCCTCTTGCTCTTGTATTCTTCCCAACTCCTCTTCTAAAATGATCCCTGAGCCTGTGGAGGAGGGAATTTGTCCCTCTTCAATGTTCTCCTTGAGACCAAATTTTACCTGTGTCCTCTCAGGTGATAGTGGTAGACGGCTAATGATTACACCGTGGACAAGCCTTGGATAACATCAAGTAAATAAACTCTTTACTGAAAAGTGACCTGCAGTGGTATTGGTTGTCACAGACACACTGCAAATTTCTAGGGTGTAGAAGGCCTGTTCACTCTCTCATTGAAAGTTCTCTAGGCTGTTTTTTTTTCCTTGTCTCCCTAATTGAGATGGCTATTCTTGGTTGTGAAAGTTGGCTGCATCTGGAGTTGACTAACTCCCAAGGAGATGGGTGCAGCTGTGAGAGTTTTTTCTTGGTTGGATCATTTGAGGTTGGAAGACCCACCCTAAATCTGAACCTCACCTTCCGTTGGCAGCCTTAAAGCAATGGAAAAATGCAGCTTTTGCTTTTTATCTCCTTGCCCTCATTCCCACTAGCAAGTTCACCTATCCTGCTGCTGAGGCACTCCTTCACTAGCATTAGAGCCGACTTCTTTGGGATTCCAATATACATGGAAGACCAACATAGACATCCAGCCTCATGGACTGAACAACTATTGGACTCTTTGTATTCTTGTTGGAAGACAGCCATTGTTAGAGTGGCAAGACTTAGAGTTTTCTTGCTGTGAAGAGATACCATGGCAACTTTTTTTTTTTAAGTTTCTTTTTTATTTTTAACATTTCATATACTTTATTTATTTATTTATTTATTACAATTTATTAACTTTGTATCCCAGCTGTAGCCCCCTCCCTCTCCCCTCCCAATTCACCCTCCCTCCCTCTTCTCCCATGCCCCTCCCCCAGTCCACTGATAGGGGAGGTCCTCCTCCCCTTCACTCTGACCCTGCCCTATTAGGTCCCATCAGGACTGGCTGCATTCTCTTCCTCTGTGGCCATGGCAACTCTTATAGAGGAAAATATTTAATTGGGACTGGCTTACAGTTTGGAGGTTTAGTCCATTATCATCATGTCTGGAAACATGGTGGCATGTAGGCAGCTGAGAGTTCTATATCTGGAACCCAGGCAGCAGAAAAGGAATGGGACACAATCAGCCTGGCTTGAGCTTCTGAGATGTCAAAGCCTACCCCCAGTGATACACTTTCTCCAATAAGGCCACATCCACTCCAACAAGGTCACATCTGCCAATAGTGCCAGTCCCTATGAGCCTATGAAGCCATTTTTCATTCAAACTACCACACAGACCAAAGACTGCAAGCTACTCCAATAAATCTCCATATACATATATATACATACACACACACACACACACACACACACACACACATATACACGTTTGTTCCTCCAGAGAACGCTGACTAATATAATGGTCATTCAATAATATTGTAGAATAAGAGTTCTTTATAAGACTTTGAAAACTTAACAATGAATAAAGCATAAAAGTTACAGCAGTAAAAGAAAGCACAGTAGAATGACATAAGGTGAGAAAAGATGGGTTCTAAAGTCACATGGATCTCAGTTTGACTGAGAAGCCAATTAGTAACTACATAAACATAAAATAGACATAAAATGTTCATTTTGTCCAAATCATCAGTTTTCTTTAATATGCAAAATGCATCCCTATCCTGTTCTACAGAGACATCCCACTGAACTGTGTGTGTATCGTCTAGCACATTGCAATCACCGACGGTGCCTTTTTAAAACACTGAAGAGAGAGCACGTGTGTAAGATATTTACAGTATGCCTCCATTTGAATTTTTAGCTCTAAAATAAGTGATATTTTTCTAGGCCTAATGTTCCAAAGAGTATATTTTAATACTGGAGGTGGTAGAGGAGATTGTCATGGCGGTAAGAAAGCGCCTAGCAACATGGCCTATGACTTTATAACAGGAAGCTAAAGTCGAGGCTGGGAAGACCTGCAGTATTGAAGCAATGATACAAATGTACAATACTGATACAAAGCAATGCTTAGACAGCAACTAATTCTACTTTTATTCCTCGCTTTCCTAAATAACTCATCATTTGTTCTTCCAACAAGACCTAACAGAATTTTGTTTATGTTTCCTTCTTTCTAGTTTTTATTAGATGGTGGATGGCAGTTATACCTTATTCATGACATAACTAACATGACATAAACTTGTATTTGCAAGTTAATGCTACCCTCTGTGTGTCTATGTGTTTATGTTGCTAAGCATTGAACCAAGCATCTCAGTCATACATGCTAAGCAAGCATTCTTACACTAAGGTATATCTTCACCACCACCCCACACACACACCCTCTTTTTTGAGACAGGACCTCACAAATTTGCCCAGGCTGACCTTTAACACACTATATACTTAAGCCAGCCTTGACTTAGACTTTCCTAAGTAGCTGAAATACACTTGGAATAAGCTTGGCCACCCACAAAATCAATATTAGGGGACATATGTTCTACTGCATTCTTAGAAACAAAAAAACATGTTCCTAACTGACACCACACACCACTCAAAAGCCTATCATTTCAATACAAAGAACTCCAGGAAATTCAGGCAGACTCTTCATTGGAATCTGTTCAGAGTAAGTAATGGACCATGATGTGAAACTATATGCTGAAATGAACCCTTTCCTCCCCAAGTTGCTTTTGGTCATGATGTTTTATCATTGCAACAGACGCCCTAAGACAGGAACTAAAGTGCCACAGACTTTCACTGGTTAACAGTGAAATTAAATTAAAACTTCTCAATTTGTGGTTACATTATGATACATGCGTATCATGTATTATGATACATCAGTATTATGATACATCGATATCATAATGTAAAGTGAAAAGAGCCTGAGTAGGAAAATGCATTTATTGCATCCAACCTACCTTAGCTTAGCAACACAATACACTCCACAGTGGTGTTATTTTCACTCATGATCATGTGGCTGCCTAGGAGCTCTAGCTCTGGCACCCATCGTTATGGAAAGGCATTTCACTGCTTACCACTAGCATGGTGGAAGGCTGAAACGCAGAACTCAAAGTATGATTTCCGCTGACTTTTCTATATGATTTCAATGACTTTTCTGCCATCACAAAGTTAAAAATCATAACTATAACGCTCATAAGTTAGGAACCATTTACATGATGAGTACATTTAGGTATTTTCCCTTCTGTGATTGCTGTGTTGATCATTTGTTGCTTTTAAAGAATAGTTGCATTTATCCTTCGAGAATTTCATGCATGTATACAACGTATCTTAATCATATTCACCCTCAACTCTTCCTCCACTTCCCCTGGGCCCTTCTCCAATACATTCCCCTCCCATCTCCATGTGTTTTCTTTTTCCTCTTTAAATTTTTTTTAATAATGCCCTGAGTCCAGCTAGAGATGACTCCATGCACATGGACCATCACAGCAGCATGTACAACCTACCAGCAGCCAGACCATGAAAAAAAAAAATGACTTTCCCTTCCCTAGCAGCCAGTAGCTGCCAGCAGCCCTTCCATTACAAGTTGGGTCTCATAAGCCTCTTCCCAACCCGTGCTGGAATGCCGTTTTAATCTTGTACAGGTCTCATGCAGGTAACCACAGCTGCTGTTAGTCTGTGAGTAAACTAACCATATGTGCTCAGAAGAAAGCATGTCACAGTACTCCAATCCCATACCCCCATCCTCTGCCTCTTACACTCTTTCTGCCCCTACTTCCCCAATGTTCCCTGAGCCTTGTGAGCTGGGTAAGGATGGAGGTTAACATAGATAATTCATTTTGGACTGAACACTGAGTAATCACTTATTCTCCACACTTTGACCAACTATAAGATTCTGAGTTAACTACTGCCCACTGCAAAAAGAAGTTTCTCTGACCAAGGTTGAAAACAGCATTATCCTAGGTGAATAAATATAAATATTTAGAAGACTGTGTGACAGCATATCAATTTGACAAAATAACAAGCATTCACACCATGGACTTTTGGCAAGGTTTACAGAGACCAGGCATGAATCCCCTCCTATGGAGGCCTATGGAGAAAGTGCTTGGGTTAGCCCTATAACAGCTGTGTCAATACTGTATTAACTGGCGCATCTTGCCTCGCAGGTTAGTATTATGTCATTCAGGGTGTTCTGCTGGGAAAGGCTATGGATGACTTTTCTCTCTTAGCAATGTGTTGAGCACTTCAGGCACCATAAAAGCTAGCTAGCAGAAAAGAGGCTTTTCATTCCATGCAACATTGATTTCTCTGTGTTCTGCAAACAGTGCCCTGTCTTCTGCAATGGAGTTTTACCATCTAGAATTGGAGGGCAACTAAGAGCAATGACAGTAGCCAGTGTAGTTTTGGGAGCCTTCTGAGGCTTGCCCTTATTTTGACTTGATATTCATTTTAATATCGGTCAAAGTTTTTAATATTAGGAATAACAATATGGCCGCCAAAATATATAGCAAATATTTTCCAAACTTTTGGAAATAAAATATAATCAAAATTTAATTATCCCCTTCATTGAAGCATCCCTCTCTCTTGAAGCTTTACATTATATATCTATGACTGGCATTTAATGAAACAGAGTTCTAGAAAAACAAGGACAAAGCATTCAATTAAACTATTAGAATATCTTTGTTCACATTTGACAAGCAGTGTTTATCCATATGTAATCTTTGACTCCCACTTGCAAAAGGATAAACAAGAGATAAAGACTAACTTTGAGGGTC
>REGO01000262.1:659587-673903 GCA_010120015.1 Rhombomys opimus
ATGCCAGCTGGCATCGTAGAATTTATGTTTTCTTTGTTATATGAAATGTACAGTCATAACAGAATACATTAAAAACCTGAACAGGTTCAAATAACCTGTAATAAAACAATATAAAACAAATCTAAATGTAATGAATAAAAACTAACAGCAGAGGGCTCTCTTTGACGTCTGGCAAATTCTCAAGGCAGACAAATGGAAGAGTCTTTTATTTCCTGGAAACTTCTGGTTATATGGAAAATGTTCATGCCCAGAAATAACACAATAATCATTTTTATAAGTAAGTTATAAAAGTTATGTTTAGAACTTTAGGTCTTAAGGGTTTCTTTCTCTATTTTTTCCCACTGTGTTTTTTGTATATGGGACATTTTATATGATGTTCTCCCTGTCATAATTCAGGATAATGTAGGTATAGAATACCTTGAGATGGAAGAGTGACTTTCACAGCCTCTCTACAGTACTTATGACTATCCTGATAACACAGACAGACATTCTATAAAATTGCATTTTTTTGCCCCATAATTTCCGAGTGGAACAGTACAAATTACAAACACAGGAAAGATGACTCTGTAGCAAGGAATTTTCAACAACTCAAGCCCTGGGAAGATCCACATCTGATAAACATGAAGATGTTTGACTATCTAATCAAAATCTCATTTCTACTTTAAAGGATATTTGTAGAGCATTCTGGCTCATTTTGAGTCAGAAAATCCCTATATCGTATAACACTCTCAGCCAGCTACTTTTAATCAATTGTGAAAAATACAGGTGAAAGCAAGCTTTACCTCAAAATGTTGTCATTGCATCTACACACTGTGCTTGAGGAAGACAGTGATTTTTCAAAGTCAGATAAGGTTGTTGTTTGTGTGTTGACTTTATTACTTAGATATGTGTTTCTGGCATCGTCTTTGGATTGGAGGTATGTTGTTGTCATCTATATCAAAACTCAGAAAATATTAGCCCAGGAAGCCCAAATCAAGCCTGGTGCCTATTTTGTATGAACTACAAGATAAAAATGGATTTTACATTTTAAATGGTTTTGAAAAAAAAATCAAAAGAGATATAATGTTTCATGACACAAAAATTATGTGGAACTGCGGGTTCACTGACCTCTAAGTTTTGTGTTTCGTTAAAAGTTGTGGAGATTTGGTTGCGTTTGGTTAACTAAGCATTTACTTGGTAACCTTAATTTTGCTTCAAGTATTATGACACCTCAAATATTTTTATTTACTCTTTAGTCCTGTATATAAAAAGCTTGCCCAGTTCTGAGCCATGCCCTCTTTGATTCTTCCCGTGCTCTAAATAAGGAAACATGCTGCCCCTTTAACACTGGAAGCAAAGAGCTTGCAGACCTGGTTCCCTCAAATAATCAGTATTTGGAATCGCCTGAGTACCGTCAAAAGCCATTGCGGTTTGAATCCTACACTCAGAGTATGACTCCTCTGGCCTATGGTATAACCAGAACCTCAAATCACCCCCGGGTGATTTGAATATGTAGTTTGCAAGCTCTGAATTTAGTGTTTCTGTAAATTCAGTCCCTGCCCCCCAGCTTGATCCAGGCTCATGAAGCTCCTTGTTGTTCCTTTAGGTGACCCAAAGGATCATTCCCACTGTCCCAGACCCTCCAAACGCTTGCTAGGTTCTTTAGTCTTGCCACCCTGGCTCCATTCTAGTGCCCTCCTTCCCCAGTAATTCAGCTGAGAAAGTAAAGGCTAACCTACCACAACGCCTGCCTCTTTGGCTTTCGGAATCTCCTTTTTTGTCTGTCTTCTTCTCTATAACAGCGTAGTGATTGAAAAAGAGGTCTTCAGTGGGGCAGGCTTTAATGAGAGGTGTGGCCTACAACAAATCGCTTACTCAATCTGCTCATCTCTGCCATCAGTCATAAAGTTTGCTTTTAAACGCTTAGCTCTTAGAAATTTTCAAGATCACGTGAGCTTTTCTTGTTACTTAATCTGTGGTGCTCAAATTAGTATCACCTGGGTGGGCCCCTGTTAGGAATTCAGAATCTCAGTGCTCATCCAGGCCTCGGAATCAGCATCTACACTGTACTGCTTTCCTACAGTGGTTTTCTGTGCGCGTTGCAGCTTTGATATTCACTAGACAAAAGGCTGTCTCTTCTTTGAGGTTGGCTTTTACGTACAAAAATGGCTTGCTTAAACTTTTTTAATCTACCTCTTGTTGGGAGTATGGGCTGATGCGTTGTATTTGTTAATTGCTTGCTCTCCAAGATTCTTACTATTTACAAGCAAACTGTCATGTACCCAAGTACTGCTGTTTAGCCTTGCCTAAGAAATTATTCCTGATTGGCTGATGAGCAGCCTTACCAGGCTACAGAGGAAGACAATGCAGCCCAATGAGACCTGATAGGCTAGGGTCAGATAGAAGGGGAGGAGGATCTCCCCTATCAGCGGACTTGAGGAGGGGCATAGGGGTAAAAGAGGGAGGAAGGTTAAGATTGGGAGGGGACAAGGAAGGGGGCTACAGCTGGGATACAAAGTGAGTAAACTGTAATTAATAAAAATAAATGAATTTTTTTAAAAAAAAAATTTAAAAAAGGCCTAAACCTGGACAGGGCAGAATTGGGTAGGCTTGGCCAAGGGCCAAAGACTTAGAGGAGAGAGAGAATCATCGGAAGGAGAAAGACAGACAGGAAGAGAGGAAGGAGGAAGCCACCACGGATTAGAGGAAGAGAGAAGCACATGGGTAGAGAGGAAGGACTCCAAGAATGGTGTAGATGGAGAAAACACCCAAGATGAAGAACACTAGCAAATATTCGGGATTATGGATGGATTAAGGCAGATGGCATGGGATGAGGCTGAAAGACACGAGACAGTGTAGGTGGAATATCTGCCCGGCCCAAGGTAAATAAGGCGGTTATAAAATCTAACAGTGTCTACGTCTTATTGATTGTGGTAGTGGGTTATATAATACCGCTGTAATAATTATAGGGCTAATAATAAGCATATTTAGCATGATACCATTTATTTACCACAACAAACTATCTTCTATGTAGAATAGTTTGAAACCAGAATACGTTGTGGCAGGATTACAGGTTAAGACAAAGAGAGTCACTTTCATGCAACTTAGAGAAATCCCCTCCCTCTGTCACACATGAACCTAGGGGTTCACAGCTAATAAATTAAAAGAGCTCTTGTAAAGCTGAGAACACAGACATAGGCACACACACACACACACTCACTCACTCACAGCTGATAATTGCCTGCTTCAGAGCCTGCCAGAGATAGCAGGGCCTCAGCCAGTTGTCCTTGGACACTGTGTGGCAAGAATGACGACTTTAGATTAGATGAGGTCCTGGAACCAGGATGTGGCCAATCAGCCAGAGTGAAAAGCAACGTGGGGTCCAGAAAACATCAACATGGTAGAGGGCATCGTGGGGCAGTAAAGCAGAAGTCACCCTGCACTTGTTAGAGACTTCTTGGAGGAGACACCGATTCCACACAGATGGGAGGGGTCTTTAAAGTTAAAGCAAGCGCCAGGTGCCCTCACAAGTACAAACTGAACTTCCCTAATCTCTGCATCGAAACCCGAAATTCTCCAGAACCTGGGACTTGCTGGGTTGTTGAAATGAAGCCACTGATGGTAAGGGCCACTTCAGAACACAAGTGGCCAGATACAGTCCAACTGCACGTAAAATAAAGAAAGATTTCACTTTAGAAACAGGATTTGTCCTAAGCAAGACAATCTCATCAGGAGCTCGTGGACACCTGCATTTAGGTCGGTTTTCTATGTCTCCAGAAGAGCCAACCTGGAGATCGTCATACTAAGCATTTATTTTTTAGTTAGGGTGGGACTATAAAGCCAAGGGAGAGAGAACATGCCATCATTCACTGAGGTATTTGGTTCATGTCCATGGAAGTAAGCGAGGTCATCAGCAGACGTGTGTGAAAGGGAGGACACTATTTAGTTAAATCTCCAAGTACTGAATGTTCTTGCCAGTTTGTGTTTTACTAAGCACGAGAACTTTTGCCTTTTAAGAGACTCTCTTCTCTACGTGGAGAGGACCTAGACCCCCTGCTCAGATGTTGCCCAAAGACAGCTCAGTCTCCATGTGGGTTCCCTAGTAAGAGGAGAAGAGACAGTCTCTAACATGAACTTGGTTGTCTGCTTCTTGATCAGTTCTCCCTGGTGGGGCGACTGAGCCAGCCCACAAAGAAAGAGGATCCAGGCAGTCTTTATGGGACCTGGTAGGCTAGGGTCAGACAGTAGGGGAGGAGAACTAGAGAAGATGAATAGGGGAAGAAAGGTGGGACTGGGAGGAGAGGAAGGAAGGGGTTACAACTGAGATACAAAGTGAAAATTTGTAAATAATAATAATAAATTTTAACAAAAGAGCTTTTCTCAAAGAGCTTTTGGAGGGCTGGGCCCACGAGGTCTTTAAACGCTGCGTGATCAAAATTCTCTAGGGGAAATTCAAACGTCTCCTTAGCAAACGAGTAGATGTTCACTGAACACCTGCCCAGTGCTGCTGAAAGGTTGCAGTTCCTTGCCCAGTAATTGAGCCAAAGAATTGCATTCTTTCCATTTTGTCTAAAGGGAGGAGAGATAAAGGTGTAGTAATGCAGCCAAACATCACCATCTTGCCTCTCCAGGGTTTTACACCGAGCTATGTTGCCTCGGTGTGCGGTCTCTGTTGCTTCCCAGATGAGCAGTCTCCTTTCCTTTCCTGATATAATTCACTGTGATGGGGTTCTATCAGGGAAATCTTTGCATGCTTCACCTAACTGAGTTACCAGTACAAGTTCCAAATCCAGGTATTGAAAAAAGAAAAGAAAGGAACGGGGAGGAGGGAAAGAAAAAAATAAGAGGTTAATTTTTTAGTTCCTGGGCATGTATTTTTAACCCTTGGCACACTCCTTGAAGAGGAATTAACATGCCATTCCCCAGGAGTAAAGAACTGTAGAAGGCACCAAAGAGAAATATCCCAGCATTCCTGTTAGAGCACCATTAACGAGTGTCTTGTGGGTCAATGGTGCATTTTCCCACTTTTCTATCTACACTGTTCCTCTTGAGAAGATGTTATTGATAAATATTTCATGAACTAAGTGAAGAGATAAATAAATAACAGAAAGCAACCTGTGTGCTTTAACCTTCTGCCTGCGGGAACTAATAAGCTGTGACATCTAGTAGAAGGAAAGCAAGGCCAGGAGAAAAGGCTTTGGACACTGCAAGGAGCAGGCTAGCCAATGAACAAGGTCACGCCCCAGGGGAAGCCTGAAGATCTGGAGCCTCTAAAGCAAGCAGTGGGAACAGTGGAAGCTGCTACGCCCGGAGCATCCTTTCGTTATAACACTGATGAACAGAAATTTAACTAGCTGCCTTTGTAGAAGAGACGCTCAGGGCTGTTTTACAAAGAACCAACCAACCAGTTGATTCCCTTATAGCAGAAGTATTTTTTTTAATCAGTAAATAAGATAAATCAGACAACAGTGAAGAAATGGAATGAGATGGAAGGAAAGAAGGAGGAGAGAAAAAGGGAGAGAGGTAGAAAAGACAGGGGAAAAGAGAGAGAAGAGGGAGATCCCTTTCTTTATAGCTAACCAGGAACTACACTCATAAAATAAGGAGCATACCTCTACTTGAAAGATGGCATTATGTACAAGCCAGTGCTACAGATGAGACATCAATTTCCTGCTAATGCCAGTGGAAAAGATGAAGAACCTCTACGGCTCGGGGCAGCTTAGTGATGACCAAGAGCTTACAGTCTTCTGCCAAGTTTGTTTCAGAAATGGAAAAAGAATGAAGCGCAACAGCAAGGTTTACCCTCCTCCCTGGTCCACAGCCGAAACCAGCTCCAGCATGAACCATTAATCAAGTATCTTGTTTTCTAATCTGTGCTTGCCTGCTCCAAGAAAACTGATATTTAGTAGAAAATGTAGCTGAATATAATCCAACAAGTGGGTCGTGATATGATGTCTGTGCTGTACTTTAAACTCTTTTGGCTTACAAGGCTGGGGAGATGGCTTGGTGGGTGAGGCACCTGCACATGAGCATGAGAACCCGAGTTCAGATCCCCTGTACCCACAGAAAAAAAAGCCAGGAAGGGTAGTACATGTCTCAACCCCAGACTCCCAGAAGATCCCAAAAGGAGTTCATACACACACATACACACTCACACACATACACACACACACTCACCCGGGAACATGTAATGTACAATACACATAACAAAGTAAGTATTTTAGCATAAATAATGTGTGTTAATTTAAGTTGATAGAACCTTGCTATCTTCATAACCCTAAGTGGAATGTCACATGTTATGAGTGGTTGGTTAGTTGGCTAATTGGATGTCATACCTACATCACAGAGGCTTGTCTTAGTTAGGGTTTCTATTACCAAGAAGAAGGACCAGGGCAATTCTTACAAAGGAAAGCATTTAATCAGGGCTGGCTTACAGTTTAGGGGTTTAGTCCATTATCATCATGGCAGAGAACATGGCGGCATGCAGACAGACAAGGTGCTGGAGATGGAGCTGAGAGTTCTACATCTTGAGCTGAAGGCAGCAGAAGAGAACTAGCTTGAGCTTCTGAGACCTCAAAGCCCACAAGTTAGTGACGCACCTCCTCCAACAAGGCCACGTCTCCTAATTGTGCCATTCTGAATGGGCCTATGGGGGCCATTTTTATTCAAACTGCTACAAGGCTATACACACTTTCCACCATAATCTGTACCAAAGGCAGGAAGTTAGGCTAAGGAATAGTGAACTCAGTCACTTAGTGATTAAATTGCTTTGGTAATATATATACAGGTGGATCAATTAAATGGTTTGGGGAAACTGTTAGTCCTACAAAACAAATCTAGGAAGGCCTGTGTCCTATGCCTTATGCTATAACCAAGTCAAAGAAAGTTTCTGATTTTAATATCAACTCTCAAGAAATCAGCAAGCTTAGAACTTCTGTGCAGGAATGACTGTGTGACACTATTCCTGGGGAGATATAAATAAATGTCCACTCACCCCAGATAGTGAAACCAAAGTAAGGGTACTACCACAGTCGAATCTGGTGAACCAATGAGTTTTATTGGAGTTACTTACAGAAGTATGGGTGAGGATAGACTTACAGGAGAGGAACTGGCTCAAAGGTGGCTGCATCACGCACACCCACCCCAGCACAGGTGACAGGTCACAAAACCTTGGAACCTGAAGCACACTGCACAGCCTACAGGAAGCTCAACAGGTTGGGGAGTGTCCTTTTCAAGTAACTCAGCTGGCCTAAACCTCTTCTAGATAGCTGGGTTTGTCTCGATAGTCTGCTTTGTAGCTTGGTTCCTTTGAGAGTGGCTTCCAATAGTCTTTTCTGTTTATGCACAGAAATGAGTGGGCTAAAGAATCTGGTCATTCTCAGGGAGCTTATTTTGAGTGATCTGTTTCCTGTCCTAATGAGCTTCACTGAAAGGTGAAATGTTTCAATCTTGGAGGAACCTGGTACCCAACAGGAGTCGATGCACTAAAAGATAAAAGTCTGGAGACTGTACTTGTAGATGGTGGCAGGGGTGTTTGCCTGGAATGTGCACTGCTCCATGTCCAACAGTGTTAAAAAAGCTAGCTAACAAGCAAAACTGTGTGCCCCAGCTTTGGAAGGTATAATCCCCATTACAACTGGTTCATACGGTTACACTGTGAAGGTATAGCCCCAGTTATAACTGATTCACACAGTTACACTGTGAAGGCATAGCCCCGGATACAACTGATTCGTACAGTTACACTGTGAAGGTATAAGCCCAGTTACAACTGTTTCACACAGTTACACGGTGAAAGTATAATCTCAGTTATAACTGTTTCACACAGTCATACTGGACTTTTTACTATCACAAACGCTGGTGAACTTTAGATGACCCTGCAACCTTGTCTGCCCAGGCCAGATGGGGGCAATCTCCCTGATAGTCTCACAGAGGGACTGGTACAAAGAGGACAGTGCAATGATTGGTGGAAATGCAAACAAAAGGTTTGCTATGATTCGTGCAAAAACTGTTCTTGGGCTATGTAAGCAAGCTGTTCAGCTCACTTTATGAGACAACTGAGAGGCCTTGCTCTGTGCTGCTTCCCTTGGCATTGCAACATCAGTGCCAGCAAAATGTTCTGTCTCCTGTGCTCCGTCCTTGCTGGATTTTAGTAGAGCAGGCTGAGATGGCAGCAAGAGAGAAAAGTGTCTGCAACAGAGAGCAGAGACATGGTGGCAGTCCTGGTGGTGACAATGGATCTGCCACCTAGTCCTGAGGAAGCAACGGAGTGACAGGCCACTTTGCTATACACAGAAGAGAGACCTGAGAATAGCCAGCTAGCCATTCTAGAAGCTGGGGAACCAAGAGGGACCTGGCCCTAATAAGTAGCAGAGGCTGAACCATGAGCCTAGGGAACTGCCCAGCTCTGATGAGCAGCAGGGGTATGTCAAGGGCACCCACGGCAGCTGTGAAAAATGTCTGAAGCAGAAAGTAACAAATGATCAGCTACATTACTGACATCCCCTGGAGAAGCAGAGCCACACTGCAGGGAAAAGAATGGAACTTGATGGTGGCAATAGCTGCTTTCTGAGCAGCAGCAGCCATCAAGTTGGTCACAGGAAACTGTCACACAGGCCAGTCAAGCTGAAAGCGATTGGGGCATCTCAATACACAAAAGCTGTAACACTTTAGAGCTAAGGGTCCCAGTACCTAACGCCTACAGGAGAGCTGTAGGGCTCCACTTGTAACCTGCTACTCCTGGCAGCTGTTGTCAAGCATCTAGGGATACAAAACCCGCCAAAGACCAGCACTGCCTGCCCTTGTAGACCATGAGGATCCCAGACAGCTGGCTGGTAACACTATCAAAGAGCATCTTTACCCACATCAAGTTGGTGCTCCTATTACCTACCAGAAATGACAAGTCAAGAACTGTGCCTTTTCAAAATGTCTTGGGTCAGTTCACCCTACAGAAATAAGCAGGGAGAATGGGTAAAGTTGCTGCTATTTTCTTGTTGGCTTTTCCACTGGCGAAAAAGGTATCTCAAGAGAGAGTCCCATGATGGCTAGCCCCCTTGAGTGTGGACACTGACAACTCTACCTACTGTTGGCTTTGGCCGGATTCTTCTGATGTCTGAAATAGGCTATCATGCAACACGGCAAGTGGGCTCCCAACCATGAAACTGGCTCCAGTATTTCAGAAGGTATATGCCCAGCATATCTATGTACCAGCGTGTCTAGTGCATTCACGTAGAAGATCAGTATAATGAGGAAGAGTGTATTAGTTACTTTTCTGTGACTTGGTACAACACTCAGTACCAAGCAACTTGCAGCAGGCAGCAGGCAGCAGGCATAGTGGCTGGAACAAGAGACTAAGGGCTCACATTCTTTAGCAAAAGCACAACAGAGAAAACCAATTGGAAATAGGGAAAGGTCTTGGGCCTTCCAAGCCTGCGCCCAGTGGTAGACCTCTAGAAAGGTCACATAGTGCCATCAACTGGAGGCCAAGTATTCAAATATCCAGGATTGTGGAGGATATTCCTCACTCAAGACACCACAAAGAATCACGAGGGTTTTTTGTTTTCTACTGTTTGGGGGATTGAGGAGGGTTGTTTTTGTTTTGTTCATTTGTTTTTGTGTTGGGATAGGGGGCATTTCATTAAAGTAGACACTAACTCGCAAGAATGCAAACTTGAAATCAACAATGTTTCATCAGGCTATGTCAAATACTGACATTCAGTACTATTTTCAGCAAAGCATTATAACTTTGAAAGAAAAATAATTTTGGCAAGGTGTAATTAGTCCGGAGTTTTAGAAGGTTCGATGATGGTAGCTTGAGTCATCACACATAATATATTGAAGCCTATTTCCTTAGCAGCCTGAAAACATGGTACCAAACACTTTGTCTCTTCCTCTTTTTAAGCATTGCTGTGCTCCCTTAGCAGATGAGCTAACTAATGAACAATTCCTATGTCCATTCCTACAGGATACAAAAGACCAAAGAGAGTGAAAAAAAAAAAAAAAACCTAACTCAGCATATCTTTTTAAAATCTACAAAATATAGGTGAATGTGTGCAAAAAATTAGATAGTGCTAAAAGGCTAAAAAAGACATTTTTTCAGTTACCTCTCATATGTTCACCATAACATTTTAAACCTCACACACAGGCTGCTCTCCTTTGCTTATGAAACATTTACCCAGCCATCTATGGCTTCTAGCTAGAATTGAAAAGCATCCTGGCAGGTTGTCATGACAAAGCCTGTTTCAGTGATCAGGAGGACCAGGGCAAAGTTCACAGCCGGACTTGACCCTGTACCACAAGAACCGGAGATTCTACTCGCTTTTCTATCAACATGATCAAGTTTGCATGTAAGTTCAAAATATGAAGAGGAAAGGTTTGAAAACGATTATTTGGAAGAATTGACACTGTGAATACCCATCCTTTCTTTATGCCAACGACAGGGAGGCGATGTCAGTTTCAACTTCTTTTGTCTCAAACCTAAGGACACTAGGTTTAAAGTGACCATCAGAGAGATTTGCATGTGACCCTAGCAGAGGAAGCACAGTAGACATGCTAAATGTCTACCCAAGAAATCAAAGGAGACTGACACCAGCAAGTTGCTTTGGTAGTGGGGCAGTAAGGAGAGCATGTTGGCAAAACAGTGGGTTTAAGGGTCCAGGAATCCCAAGGAACAGATGTAGCTGTTACGGGGTAGGCGTGGCAGACAAATCCTAAAGTGATCTCAAGGCAGCAACAATCTTATATAACTCCCGATCACTAAACGTAGACTTGATTCTAGACAATAGAATATAAAGGTACTTTATTGATTAGGCAAAGGTAATAGGGTGATAGACACTCTGTATTTCACTACATTATATTAAATTATAGTCACATTACAATTTGGTGAACTGAATGGATGTCCTCCTGTCTTTAAGGGGGTAAACTGTCATATAGTTATGAACTCCACGAGGTCGAAACATAGCAAAGACCTGTACATGGTCTCTGGTTGCTAGAGAAGATGCCACAAACTGAGTTTGTGGATCTGATAATCTACAACCAGGTCCCCAGTCGTAGAATGAAAGCAGCTAACCAAAGGACAAATTGAACAGCCCCTCACAGCACAGGGTTTGAAGAGGTGCCCAAAGAGAGAGGAACTCGCTCCAAATAACTAGAAAGTGGGAAGTTAAGAGAAGTGTCTGTCTAGCTGAGAAAGCTCAAAGCCATTGAGGCTGGAGGAGAACTTTCTATTTCCAACTCCAGCAGTTCCGGGGGTGCTGTACACCCTGATCTACTGTACTGGCCAATGTCTGCGGTGTAAATGCACCCACTTCAAGTGAGTTCAAGCTGCCGGTGGGTTAGTAAGCAGCTCATGCTGTTCTTGATACATAGAAACCGACTCTCAGAAGCTAGAATGCAACTCACCACTGCAATCTCTACTTCCTTCAACTCCCTTCACCCTGAAGAATCAGCCCACCAAGGAAGGACAACAGAAACCCGCCATGGGAGAACAGGGTCTTCAGACAGATGGGAAGTGACAGAACACTCGGCTTCAAATGGAGCTTGGCGTATTTTACTAAAACCTTGCACTTGACAGAGAGTGGAGCCTCCATTCTTCATTCTGTTTACTTAAAGATGTATTTTATTTTTAATTATGTGTGTGTGCTTGTAAGGGGCAATGGGGATACTTGGGTGTGAATTGGCATACATCTGTATGCCACGTGTATAAAGGTGTCCGTGTTAGGCCTGAAGAGGCTATAAGATCCCCAAAACCAAAACTAAAAGCAATTGGGAACCCCCCAAAAAAAGGGAAAAAAAAACCAAAACCCCCGCAAAAACAAGAAATGAACTTAAACGCCAAAGCAAGGCCCCAACCCTTTTTTATTGCTTTTTTATTATAAAAATACAAAATTTTGTTTTGTTTTGAGACAGGGTTTCTCTGTGTAGCCTTGGTTGTCTTGGACTCACTTTGTAGACCAGGCTGTCTTCAAACTCACAGAGATCTGCCTGCCTCTACCTTCCTGAGTGCTAGGATTACAAACATGTGCCACTGTGCCAGCTTGAAAACAGAATTTTCACACACTAGGATGATTAAGCAGTTATCAAATTGTCCCAGATTTTCACACACGTCTAAGCATAACGTGCTGACAAACCAGTCGTCTCTATTAGATTTATTATGCAATAATCAGATAAAAGCTGCAGAGTTATTATTTCATGGTGGCTGGCTGGATTTTTGTTTTGTTTAATCTACTTTTAATATCCCTTTTCTTTCATTTGTTTGGATAATTTTTTTAATTATTTTTCAGCCTAAATAAAGAAACTCTTCATATGTTCCAAAGTTCTAAAAAATGTGAGAACGCTGAACTCAGCTGGATGAAGTCATTACCTAACGTGTCCTGTGAGAGTTCCCACATCGGGCAGCCTCTCTTTGAAGGCTTATGTGAAGGTGTGCCACTCTGAGGACTCTTGGGAACAGCCAGAGGGGAAACATCAATCTTTAAAAGCTGAGGAAGCACAGTGGCTTTGCTGACCTAAATGGACATGACAGCTAAATGGGAAGAGACGAGGGAGCTAAACATGAACATACGCTTCAGGGAACTCACAGGGTGCAGGAGAAACTCAAACCGTGGGTGGAGTTAGGCCACCGGGGTCAGGATGAGGTTACCCACCTCATCTCCACTCAAGCAGCTCTCCCCAGCAGCCTCAGAGGGCAGTCTGTGCCGTTATTGGGATTTCTCTCCTTTTCGGAACATTCTCCAGGGATGGAGGCCTGGAAACGTCCCTCCGCAAATGCTCAATTCTGGAGAATCAGCTAGTTGAGCACTCGAGACTCGCAATCACATCACACAAAAATGCTCCGGAGGCCATGCTAGGATGGCGCTTCTCAGGTTGAAGCCTCCAACACGTATGCTCCACTGAGGCTCCAGCAAGTAAACACAGATTAATAGATACACCACGCCTGCTCGAATGAAATGAATCTCCAGCAAGAAAACACATCCTAGGAGGCAGAGTTCAAAAGTAACAAGATGCTGGCATATTTTTAACTACACACAAATTTTGGATTATTCCATGCTCTTAGCTGATGACCTTCATTCTCACTTCACTGAGAAAACAGACACATTGAGAAGAAAAGTTTCACAGGCCTCTACCAAAGCACACACCCTTATTCCACCCTTTCAAAAAATGAAACTTGCACTGCCTCTCCTTTTCTGCGATAGTTCACACCCATCTCTTCACTTTCAAGCTCAGACACCCCTCATTTATCTGCTGGATTTCTTCCGAATTCAAACATCCTTCGTTTGTCCTGCCTTAACTAGGAAAACTAGGAAAAGCTCACAATCTTGCTGGATCCTATTTCCTTGCAACTCCTCCCCATTCTTTTCTTCCCTCTGCAGCAGTCTGTCTAGTGTCCATTCCTCCCCGTTGTATCTTGAGTACCTCAGTCAGGCCTTTGCTCCCAGCACTCAAAACTCTACTGACTGTCCTAGTGAAAATTGTCAATGGTTTCTGTGTTATCCAACTCCAGGTTTAGGTCTCCTTGATTAGGTTCCTTGATTGTTCAGCTCTGCACATGGTCACGCTGTTCATTGGTTCTTCCTGGACATTGTTCCATCATTGTCCTTGCACACTGGCTCTTGCTTCCTGTCCATAGGTCAGTCCACTCAGTGGTTGTGATCTGGTTGTCAGCCGCTCCCTGATGACCTCCCGTTGGAGGTCCGCAAGGCTCCCACCTTGGATTCTTCATTTCTTTAATGACCCTCACTCTATGGGAAGCTCATCAAGCCTCTTGCCTTTATTCGCTGGTGACTCCTAAATGTGTATCTTCAGAAGAGACTTCTCTCCCACATTCCAAGTTCAGAGGGCCACCTGTCTCCTCCATGCGGCTATCTCAGCCCCAAACCTAACAGGTCTGAAACTGATCTGCTCTTCCACCAGAACGGAATCCCCACAACCTTCCCCCTCGTAACTGACAGTAACCCCATCCTTCGTTGCTCAGGTGACCTTGGGGTCACTCATTCCTTCGCTCAACCGTCTGCCAGCCAGTTAGGACAATTTACTGAGTACACTTTTAGACTGCATCAAGAATCAGATAAATCTTCACAATGTTCCCTCAATATGGTTCTAGTCTCTGTCCTCTGTCCCTTGATTTTGTTGTTGTTTTGTTGTTTTGTTGCTTTCATTTGTAACCCCAGCTGATCTGGAACTATATGGACCTTGGTGACCTTGGCCTCACAGAGATCCATCTGTCTGTCTCTGCCTCCAGAGAGCGGGGATTAAAGATGTGTGCCACCACATCCGGCTGTCTGACACCTGAATTTCTCAGTGATAGCCCTGTGGCCTTTTGACATCCAGAATGTTCCCTAG
>REGO01000262.1:674793-687783 GCA_010120015.1 Rhombomys opimus
TCCTAATGGAAGCCTTTTCCCTGCTGCCAAAAGACCTTTGCTCTGTTTCCCCTGCCTGAAATGCTCTCTTAGCTAACTCCTTCCCTCCTTGGCATCTTCACTCAAACCTCACCCCCCCCCCATGAGGGCTATGCTCCCATGTTTATAACGAAACCATCTTCTACCCCAGCTGGCAGGTTCTCCCTTTCTACCCATTTTTATTTCACACTCTAACATGATATGCAATTCTTATTTGTTTTAATAGTAACCCATTCAGAGACAAATGTTTGCCATTTTTGTCCACTAATGTATTCCACGACCCTAGAACTTCCTTTGCCTTGTCCATGGTGAGCATGCTGTGAATGCAGAGGAGTAAGTGGCTTACCCTGGGATAGAAGCTTCAGTTCAGCCATCCTTTCAGGGAGTGTTCACTGTCTTCTAAGGGTTTTTCAATTCTCTACTAGGAAAAATAAATAAGTACTCGCAGCGCATCCATTTTTTAGATAGCTATCACTTCTAAGAAAAAATTTCTGTCAGTGTTTTTTTCCTAATATTTTTTTAATTCATCATCTTCATTGGCACCATCCAGGAATATGGACATTCATGTGTTTTCTTTCTGTTTCAGAAGTTCCATGGAGGCCCAGCACCCCCTATCTGAGCCCCTAGGTGTTTGCACCCCCTATCTGAACCTTTAGGTGTTTACAGACCTCGGTTATCAGCGGAAGACACACATATCCTCACAGATGTTAACACACATGGTCTAATTCAGAACTTCTGTTGACAGACTCTGATCTCAGGGATAAAATCTGATCTAGCTGTTAGGGTGTTTTGTCATTTATGGCAATGACTTTGGAGTGTTTTAGTTTCAAAAGAAGCTTAAAGATTTGGAACAACCATATGCTAATCCTCTGGTTATGTGTCATATTTACATTTTCAGTTCAAGCAAATGGAAGGCAAAATGGAGATGTGGAAACAATTCCCTGGTCCAAGTGTCAGAGGAGAGAGGACCCTGCTAAGAAGAAAAGGCGGTGTCTTAGATAGAAGAAATCAACTCTGCTCCATCTTGAGCTTCAGCTTTCCCCCTCAGGACTGAGCTCAGGGTGGCCCTGGCCATTCCAGAGAACAAACATTTCACAAGGGGAGCACTGATCAAGGATGTGACTCAACAAGATGCCCCGGTGCCAGGACCTCAGTGCTGAGGTCCTCAGATGTTACCAGAATGACGCAGCACCCGTGGAGGCTGTACCTTTGGAGCCTTTGTGGTGACTCACTTCTATCTCAGAAAACAAAAGGCAAGGGAAAGCTGTTGACAAGCATCACCCTGTACCTTGACCTGACACATGGGCTGCATACACCAGTCTGAGACGCTCTGGCGGCTGAATGGGAGCAAGCTGCAGATGCTTCACTCTGACTGGAAGGGAGAAATGGAGGAGTATTTCCGGTTCACTGGTGTTTCCACAAAAAGTATCTGCTTGGCAGTTTACACGGAAAACTTTCTTACCACGTGGAAGCCACTGAAAGCCTCTAACTGAGATCACTACGCCTCAGCACGGCCCACAAGGTGTGTGCCAATGGACGGGATCTCTATTGCTGACATTGGCGTCTCTAGCATGCCCAGCTCTCCAGAGAAGTCTGCAGGCAAGGCTTCAGACTTCACAGTACCAATATGTTGGTATTTTTGTCCAGCACCCTAGGAAAAGAATTGTGAGATTCAGAGATCACCCCGGCAGCTTACAAGAACATGGAATAAAGGAATTAGCCAACACATGTCATTTCTATCAAATAAAGCCAGAGCATGAGGTCAAGCTTATCCACTGCCTAAACCCAAAGTCAGAGGCTTCAGCCAGTCCAGTTTATCTCCAAGAAAGCCGTTAGAGTTGAGTGATGAATCTAAAGGGATTAAAACATCTCACAAAAGTAAAAACAACCCAAGTGACTGTCAGAAGATGAATGTTTCAGATACAATGAGATATTATTCAACCCTAACCAGCAATGAAGTTCTGATATGTACTCCAACATGGATGAGCTTTAAAACACTGAGCTAATGTAAATATGCTAGACACTGTGGAGAGCTGATGAAATCCTGAGTGAATGTGTCTTGTTGACACCATCACTGCCATAGAGACCTCCTACCAAGATGAGGTAAACCCATCTCCTTGATTCACATATATATAATATGCATCCCAAGCTTCCAGCTGCTGGTGCACCTCCACCAGAGGTCAGATCCCACATAAGCCCAGTTTTTCTATACACATGTCCTCGAGGTCTGTCCTTTCTTTATTCCCTCGCTGCCCCAGTCAGGTCAAGTCCAAAGCTGTGCAGATAGAGGCAAGACACACAAGGACAAATATTGCATTATTCTACTACCTGAAATACACTGATAGGCAGTTTCATGGAGACAGACCATAGCTGAGAAGTTCTTGAAGAGAGGGAGCAAATGGGGAGTCACTGCTTAATGTTTCAGAATGGACAAAAGATACACAGTACTGTGGATGTAATTAGTGTCAATACATTGTATACTTTAAATGGCCACAATATACTAATGCCACAGTAAAACTTAAAATACATAGTGTCATTCATTTTTATTCTTTGTGCGAAAAGCTATTCAAAATATTACTTGGAGATTCCTTTCACTCAGGATTGCTCATGTCTTATTGGGTAGCAGATTTTTTTTTTTTTTTTGGATGTTGAATGTTTATACATTTTATTTGCCTGCAAAGAATATTCCAGAGTGCCAAACTTTGTCACCAGAAAGTCCCAAGTTTAGAACTACCACCCATTTGTTGTGACTCCCCGAGTCAATTTCTGAACAATTGAGAGGTTCCTTTGTTGGGCAACTGAAATATTGGGGTTTCCAATCACCTAAATCACAGGATCTGTGTGAGGATTAAATTAGACAATGAACGTGAAAAATCAGCATAGGAAAAAAGGTGTTTGCTTGACTTGTCTCTTCCCCATCTGATTCACTAAGAACTGACTCAAGAATCAGCTCACAGCAGGTACATAATACCTAATGAATGAGCTGGGTTCGTGGAACATATCCCACACAGTGAGGAAGGTCTGGGGGAGTACATGCAGAGCCCACAGATGAGAAATCTAGATTTCTGTAAAGTCACTGAAGATAAAAGGGAAGAGGAGAAGTAAAAGACAATTCTGCCAGACCATGGTCTTCGAGTAACTGTTTCATATGAAAGGCTTAAAAGTCTACATGGGAACTGTGGCAGTGGCCTAGTTGGTAGGGTGCTTGCTAAGCCCTAGGTTCAATTCTCAGCATTGCATAAATGAGGTGATACACTCCTGTAATCCCAGAGCTGTGAAGATGAAGGCAGAAGGATCAGAAGTCCAAGGTTGGGATACAAAGTAAAAAAACTAATAATAATAATAATCTCCTGAAAAAAAAAAAAAAGGTCCAAGATCATCCTGAGCTGGCAAACTCATCATGGATGATGAGTTTGAGGCCAATCAGAGCTATATGAGATTCTGCCCACTCCCCCACCCCACCACCCAAAAAAAGAAAAATTACACAGGGAAAACGGTGCAGGAAGGTTCTATTTTTTTCCACAGATAAGTGATTTTCCACACCTGAAGTGTAATGGTCACTTGTGCCTTATGACAGTTATGCAGCTTTCCTGGCTCAATCCAACGGTCATGCTAAGCCAGAGTCTCCCAGATAATTATCAAACGTATAGATTTCAGGAACCTTCCTGTCTTGGCTACTGTTGCTGGCCAAGGCAACTCTTATTTTAAAAAAAGCATTTAATTGGGGGGCTTGTTTACAGTTTCAGTTTAGTGCATTATCACTGTGGCAGGGTGCACGACAGCTCAGAGGCAGACATGGTGCTGGAGCATTAGCTGAGAACTTTACTTCCTGATCCACAGGCAGCAAGCAGAGAAAGAGAGAGAGACACTGGGCTTGGCATGGACTTTTGAAACATCAAAGCCCACGCCCACTAGCATACCTCCTTCCACAAAGCCAGGCCTATTCCAACAAGGCCATACCTCCCAATTCTTCTCAAACAGTTCCATTAGCTGGGGACCAAGTGTTCAAACATATGAGCCTATGGGAATCATTCTTAGTCAAACCACCGTACTCCCTAAGGAAATTTTCAAGACGGGTTAAGAAACATTACACAGGCACTGATAAGCCATGCTTCAGGTTTCATTTGGGATTCACATACAATTTGTAGAATTGTTACTAAGATAATACAGTCTCCATTCACTTCTCTCCACCTTCTCCAGATCTGAGCATTTCACACCCTCAGAACTGCGTTCCCAATCAGCTTATCACTACTGACAAAACTAAAGATTTCACCACCTTTCCTACAATGTCTTTATTCTTCTGGGAGTCAATCAGGGTCTTGTTGCCTTTGCTCAATCTTGCATGCCCCTGGTCTTCTCCAATCTGCAAAGGTCTCTTAATCTCTGCACACACACACACCCCCGGACTTTTGTATATTCACAAATACTGATCTTAGTACTTTTTATACTTACACTCTTATGATCGGATACTGAAGAGACCAAGGAAAAGGTTGAAGAGCTCTGGCATTTTCAGACGTTAACGATGTCAAAAGCGATAGTGTTTGCCTTACAAAACATGTATCAAAAGATGGGCTTAAGAGACAAAGGAATCTTTAACGGCTGCACGTGTCAGGCTGGAGGCCCTTCAGGTCTTCCAGCTGGAGCAGTTTAGCAATCAGTTTGAAGTTTTTCCTGATCCTCAGATAAGAAGATCCGGCTGAAGGCGCAAATTGTGCAGAAAACATTGGCAATCCCACTGAGAGGTTGAACAAAATCATTCAGAGAGATTTGCAAGCTGAGGAAAGGAATGACAAACAGGGTTGGAAATTTAGATAACATTTAAGATTGGAGTGGAAGAAGGGTCACCAATAAAGGAGATGGAGGGGGAGAGCAGAGAAGAAAAGAAGATGTGATTAGAGTCCAGAAAGTCAAAAAGGAATGATCAGCCATGTCAGTGATGCACTCACTGGAGATGAGGAGGTACCCAAGGTCCAGAAGGGATGAGGACACTTAGGGACATGGGGCACCTCTGCTTCAAAGTAACTGGAAATTCACACACTGCAGACAGGTAACAGGGGGTCCTGAGGAGGTGTGCGAGTAGAACGGACGTACTTTTCTTTCCTTATTTACCCTTCTTTTCCTTGTTGGATCTGAAAGCCTGGCAAGCCAATGGTCTGGAGACGGAAGGCGAGGCCAGCTGAGTCTCTTTCTTTGTAAATTACTTTATAGTCCATAGTAGGGGATGCACTATTACTAAAATCAAGCAGAAATTCCGATGGGTGAGCTGCGAAACTGCTCAGACCCTCAGAGTGTTCACGCGGTGACCAAGAGGAAAGGACGCACAAGTTTGTTTTCATGAACTATTCGATGCTTAGGAAAGCTATTGTCACATACAGTTAGAGGTATGATCCCTTAAACCGCAGTAACCCAGTTTTGTGCTTTACACCCACGGTCTGGTGTTTGAAGTCAATCAATCTACAGTGCTCCAGCGGTCTGAGGACAGTAACAATGAGCTTCCTGACGCTGCCGCTACCTGTGGATGAAACTCCACCGTAAGCATCAAAAGAACAGTCTACGTTTCATTCCTCACATGGGAACAAATGTTTAGACTCATCTGAACAAACAACTTTGACTTATTTATTTAAGCTACCTTTTTATAGAACAATGTATTGAAAAGATAAACAATGCTAGGCTGAAATGTGGGCTGTTTATTTATTGAACGGCTTGTAAAAATAAGAACGTGAGTCACAAAGTCTGCTCTTCCCTTCTACAATGCAGCCTGGGAACATTTTTTCAGATGTAGACAAAACATACAGCCATCTTTAACCCAAAAGGAAATGGTTGGATTTAAGTTTTTAAATAATTAAGAGCACTGGTTTAACTCAAACGTTCGCTGACTGTAGTTAGAAATGTGACTATGCTTACCATACCCTGCTGTATTATAAAATACTAAGGACTCACTGTGATGTCCATGTATTCAGCAGGGGAGCCTTTATGGCAAAGAGTAAGAGATATCCCAGTTGAGTTATCAAGTGGTAAATCTTTTCCCTACCTGGATTACGTTCAAAGTACACTTCACAGATGATTTCATTCCAGTATCCTACATTAAACACACACAGGTCTACTGTCATTTATTAGGAGACAGGACGATGAAATTTCTGCAAGAAAGAAGTTGAGTAGCATGCAGAATAAAAAGAACAAATGTATCCGAAGAGATGATTTAAAACGGAAGCCCTTATTTCACAGCCTCAGTGGCACTGCAGACTAGCTAAAGATAGAAGATCTAGAATCTGGCTGCCTGGATTCAAAATCCAGCCCTTGACCCTTGACCCTTGAAGCCTGGAGTGAGTTATTTAACCTTAGCAAGCCCATCTTAAAATGCCCTAATAATAGATCTTACTGCTGAGTTGTGAGCACTGAATACTACTGACTAAAAAAAAAAAAAAAAAAAAAAAAAAAAAAAAAAAAAAAAAAAATGCTTCCTATATATAGACTCAAATAAAAAGTTTCATTATGTACACTATTTTTAACATTTAACATCCAGAGGCTTGAGTTTCTTATAAGAATGCACCACTCAAACATGCTATAGAATCTATACCATAGATGGAGCTACTGCACAGAAAATCGCTTACCTAAGCAAAGAGCCTGGTCTTAAGGGTCCTGAAGGGTAAGCAATTTGAGAGGCCATTTTTTTAAGAGCACAGATTTGCAAACTGAGTCTGCAACACCACCCTTCCTTTTTAGAACTCAGACATTTAAGAAGCAACAACTGAATGATCCCTGGGGTCGTCCAAGCTCCCCCAGCACCTTACAGCAAGCAGTAGGGTGTTGCTGTGACTTGAAAGCCCCCAGCACTGCTAGGGAAAAGCGGAACAAATGCAAGAATGCTCTACAGGATTAACTACAGCATGATCCTGACTCCGTGGGGAAGGTTCTTGGATCCCCTTCAACTCAGCGCTAAGAGGCTCCCAGAATCGCACAGTTGGAAGGACTGCGTCGAGGGTTTTTACTGTTAGAGCATGCTTTACGTGCAAACCAGAGGCCCTGTGCTCCAGAAGGAGCTGGTGGACTTGCACAGCTGCCAAAAAGCAGAGCCCCACCAGCTGCCTGAGGCTCCAGCTTGCCAGCCGTCTCAGCCAGGGAGAAGAGGGCTCAGTCACCACGCCTGGAAGAGGCTTGCCTGTGACTCAATCCCAAAGAACACTGCTGAGGAGGAAATTCAGAGAGCTGCAAGGAAAGAAAGCAAAAGCAGGGTGTTGCCCATCCTCCTGAACTGCCATGAGACTTTGTCCTAATGGCAACCATCTGAAAGGGAAACTCTCACTGGAGACTTCAGTGTCTTCAGTGAAAGGATGCTTTACAAGCTCTCTGGAGAACAAAAGCAATGAAGGCGAATCCAGGGAGACTTTTTTTTCTTTTCCTTTCCCCTTTCTTTCTTTCTTTCTTTCTTTCTTTCTTTCTTTCTTTCTTTCTTTCTTTCCCTTTTTTTCTTTTTCCTGGATTTTCTTACAAACAATCCAAGCCACCTGCAGATCACTTTTCTTATCTCCACTGAGCAAATTCTATACTAATAGAATATCCTCTTCTTTGAAGATAAACAGGGACCCTGTATCGTATGTGGGGGGGGGATCATCTTTATAACTCGTCTGAAAACCCCCTTCATTTAGGGGAAGGCAGCGTAACTAACTAAGGGTGCTGTTGAGCCCAGCTGCACATCTCTTTAGGTGGGTCCTCATCAAAACTTTTCTGTATGCAAAATGGAAAAAAAAAAAAAAAAAAAAAAAAAACAAAAAAAAAAATGACACCTACCTCTCTGGAGGACGGAAAGGACCTCCAGACAAACAAAGCTCCTAACACATCTACTGTATCACCAGCACCTATTAAGTGTGCAATGAACTACAGAGTTAGCTGCAGAGCGTGACGCCTACTAGAAACAATGACTTACATGCTTTAGTTCAAAGTTCTCTGGAAAGCAGCAGCTGCTTTTTATTGTTTTCTTTATTTCTTTATTATTTTCTTTATTTATTATTTTCTTTATTTCTTTATTATTTTCTTTATTTCAAGGCCCCCAACTTGAAGATTTTTATAAAATGCTTGTTGTTACTAAAATTTTTGAATAATGCCCTGCCGAAGAACACAATGTTTGAGAACATGTCACTGACATCTTTTTAAAGTGATGCTGTGTGTGTTTACGTCTCAGCCTTCTGGAAGTCTGTTCTCGAAAGGAAATAGGGACTTGTTGCAAAAGTAGAAAGTATGATCTTTGGCCTTGGGGAGCTTATGATTTAATAGAGCAATTGGCTGGACGCAGAGCCACATAATAAATATGGCAGAAGCACATAAGCAAACATTTATACATAGCTGAGCACAGCTGCATAGGTTTACACAGGTGCTAACTAGCATCAGGGAGAGAAAAGTTAAAGTGAGCTGGGCTTTTTATGGCATTGGCAATGAGAATACAGAGCAACATAAGTTTAGAAAGTGCTTTCTTGGTGCTGAACAATGATGAGGCTAAGAAAACTCAGTGGAGCAAAAAGAAACTCCAAATGATAAAAAAAAGCAGATATAACAGGTTAGAAAGTTTTAGGTTGTGGTTAAAAATTAATCATTGTGTATGTCCAGTGAGT
This sequence comes from Rhombomys opimus, assembly GCA_010120015.1. Taxonomy (NCBI): domain Eukaryota; kingdom Metazoa; phylum Chordata; class Mammalia; order Rodentia; family Muridae; genus Rhombomys; species Rhombomys opimus. Next base: position 683,418 of record REGO01000262.1, read on the forward strand.
CAACGGTTTGGCTTTATGTCAATCATCTCATTTAACTCTCTGAGGCTTGGGGAAATTAAAGGACTTGACTAAATTTTGTGTCTGAATGTCAGCAAGTTCCTAGTCTGAGAGCTGAGGCTGGTTTGGTCTGGCTCCAGAGCTGCCCTCTACAATATTTACTGTACTTTCTTGCTGTCACATAAAAGAGCAAAGACTAAGACCATTTGAGAAACAGCCAGAGGAGTTCAAGACTGTTTATCTAGCACCACCAAGCCACAAATGACAATCGCAACAGTTCCAAAACTTGTTGAAGAACCATGAGGTGGGGGATGGGGCAGACTGCCCACAGCATGAGGCGAAGTCAGTCGGGGGAGGACCCTTGAAGCACTCCCCCTCCTTGAAACATAGCCGAGGAACTCTTCATGACTAAGCAAGTTGCTTTGGTGTAACCACTTTCATTCCCCAATACCACAGTACAAAGATACCATCCAGGAGAAGGGGAGCCATTCCAGCTCTTCATGGAGGCCATCAGGGAGGACACTAGCCAGTCATCTTCCCAGTGACACTGCCAGTCGATAACTGAGCAGGGAAAAAAGCTGCTGCCCTAGTAACTGCTTTATGAAGCAGTGAGTTCTGTAGATCATGGCCTCTTAACCTAGCCACCAGCACAAAAGAGAATTTGGGACCATACGAGCATATACCTGAGGGCTACTGGCTCTGTGACCTTGGATAAGCTGTGTAAGTGTTGTGGGTATCATTTCCAATGTGTGCATACTAAATCTGCCTTGGTTTGATGGAGAAAATCAACTGGAATGATGCACAAGAAACACACAGAATCTGGGCCGTTCAAAGTGCCCCAACAGACTTAGTATTGCTATTGAAGACATCATAAGACAGGGAAAACACTTTAAGCTCCTGAAAACAGTCAGAGGCGTCTTTTTTTTTTTTTTCCTTTCTCCTATCTCAGCCAATACTGCCACCATCATTTTAAACAAAAATCTGCCACTAAAGTCATTCAGTGAGGCAAGTACATTGTTCTGTGCGTGTGTAAAATGAAAATTCCCGGGCAACTACAGGCCTCTCAAGACCATATCCCAGCACTGCAGTGGATGAACACCCCCCTGATAGGAACTTTTCTGCTCCAGCTTTGTGGTTCTCTCGGGTTTTCTGCGATGTCTCCTCAGACACAATCCCGCGCCGAAGTTTGCAGTCCTGCTTAACGACACCCACGTCGCGAGGGTTTTTGTTTGGGTGCTGTGCTGTCAAAAGTGATGTGGAGTAGGGTGATGAGGACAGTCAGGTGCCGCTGCTCATCATTACCTGGAGAAGCCTCCCAATTAACCTCAGTGTGTAATAAAGCCGATCAGCAAATGAAAATAAGAATTTCTCACTTACTGAAATGATATTTAGCTTGTAATTGCTGCTTGAGAGTGTCGAATCAAGAAGAAAACATCAGGGAAATTGCTCTCCTCCCCACAAATTGATGTTTGTTGATTTTTTCTTTTTAAATCAAGACTATCATTTGATAGACTAAGGTATTTTAACCTAACCTCAGGAAAAGCTTGGAAATGTGTCTTGTCTTTTGACGTAAAGTACTATACTAAAGCTACAAACATGAGAATTATAACACACATTATTCCTTCTCACCAGTCCTGTGGCTTAAACTCTAGGTGGCAAGAATTAATTGGGGAAAATCTATTTTCTATACAAACGTGTTTAATAATTCCAGAAAAAGGAATCAGCATAAAAAATACAGCAACCATGTAATAAAGAGATCTGTCACAAACCACCATAAAATTAATAAGGCAATGTGTTAGCTAAATGATACTATTTTTGAAATCATACTGAATATATGTAACCATGTGCTAGGCTGGGTAGAAGAACATGAGAATGAACGTCATTCATTCTGTATGAATTCAACAAGTAAACTGACTTGAAGTCATACACTTAGGAAACACTGTCACTACACTAAAATGTAAAATCTAGCTATGAATCTATTATGCATGAAATTTAAAAATACAGCTAATGAATATCAATATATCATGAATATCAATATAAAGTTGTAGACTTTACTGTGAAATAACTATAAACACACAGATGCTGAAAAACAAAACCAAACCACCCAGCTTCTATGATGACGTTTTTATAATTTATACTGAATCACAACCAGGAAGTTGATGCTGCTATATTACTGTATTAGTCTGAGTTCTCTAGAGTAACAGAACTTGTAGAGTAAATCTCTTTCTGTCTGTCTAAATCAATCTTTCTTTTTCTCTCTCTCTCTTTCTACACACAAACACCATTTATTAAAATGACTTACAGGCTGTGGTTCAGCTTATCCAACAATGTCTGGATATGAACAGAAAGTTCAAGAATCTAATAGTTGCTCAGTCCATGAAGCTGGATTTCTCAGGTGGTCTTCAGAATATGCCAGAATCCTGAAGTAGACTCTATAACAGTGAAGGAATGGACTTGCTAGAAAGGCAAGGGCAAAAGCCATCTAACAGGGTCACAGATTATTGTTAAAAGGAATTAGAAAAAGAAAAAGACCTCATTAAAGATACATATCAAAGAAAATGTTATTATCTTATTTTAAATTATTAATTAAGTTATCTATTTACTTTATATCTGATTGCAGCTTTCCCTTCCTCCTCTTCTCCCAGTCTCTCTCACCTCTCCTCTGCCCCATCCATCCCTTCTCCCTTTCTCAGAAAGAGGGAAGCATCCCATGGATGTCAATCAGCCTTGGCATATCAAGTTACAGTAAAACTAGGCTCATCTTCTCCTACTGAGGCTATCCCAGGCAGCGCAGTTAGGGACAAAGGAGCCAAAGGCAGATAGCAAAGTCAGCAACAGCCCTTGTTTCTGCTTTTAGGAGTCCCACATTAAAACCAGTCTGCACATCTGTTAGGTATACAGAGGGCCTAGGTCAGGTCCATGCATTCCTTCTGGTTGGCAGTTCAGTCTCTATGAGCCCCTATGGGCCCAGATTAGTTGATTCTGTAGGGTTTCTTGTGGTGTCCTTGACCCTCTGGCTCCTCCCCCTCCTCCACAGGATTACCCAAGCTCCACCTAATCTTTTGCTATGGGTCTCTGCATCTGTTTCCATCAGTTGCAGTGAAGCTTCTCAGATGACAGTTATGCTAGGTTCCTGTCTGCATATCATTAATAGTGTCAAGGTTGGGCTCTCTCTCTCATGGCATGGGGCTCAACCTGGGCCAGTCATTGGTTGGCCATTCTCCCAATTTCTGTTCCATCTTTAGCCCTGTTACAAGAGATGGCTGGTCCAGGCTCCATATCACCCATTGCTAGGAGTCTTAGCTAGTGTCACCCTCATAAATTCCTAGGACTTTCCAGTGTCCTGTGTTTCTAACTTGTCTCAGAGATGCCTCCCCCTTTCCAATTGTCTCTCCTAGTACTCTGTCCCTTCATCTTCCCACCCATCCCTTCCCTGACTCAGGATATCTAAAACAATCCTGTACGATAAAAAAAAAATAAAAATAAAAAAACTTCTAGAGGTATCAGGATCCCTGATTTCAAGTTGTACTAGTAATAAAATAGTAATAACAATGGCACGGTATTGGCATAAAAACAGATAGGTTAATCAATGGAATTGAGTTGAAGACCCAGAAGTAAATCCACATTTACCTATGGACACTTGATTTCTGACAAAGAAGCCAAAATTATACAATGGAAAAAAGACAACATCTTCAACAAATGGAACTGGTCTAACTCAATGTCTTCATGTAGAAGAATGCAAATAAATCAGTATCTATCACCTTGCACAATACTCAAGTCCAAGTGAATCAAAGACTTCAACATAAAACTGATACACTAAACCTGACAGAAGAAAAATTGAGGAATAGCCTTGAGCTAATTGGCACAGGAGATAACTTCCTGAACAGAACACCAAGAGCTCAGGCTCTAAGACCAATAAATGGGACCTCTTGAAACTGAAAAGCTTCTTTTACGCAAAGGACACCATCAAAATGGCAAAATTGCAGCCTACAGAATAAGAAAAGATCTCACCAACCCTACAGCCAACAGAGGGATGATATCCAAAATATATAAAGAGCTCAAGAAACTAGACATCAACAAAACAAATAACCCAATTTAAAAATGGGATACAGATCTAAACAGAGAATTCTCGACAGAGGAATCTCTAATAGCTGAGACACACTTAAAGAAAGGACTATCATAGAGGGCCTCTGAAAGACTCTACCCAGCAGGGTATCATTGCAGATGCTGAGACTCATAACCAAACTTTGGGCAGAGTGCAGCGAATCTTATGAAAGAAGGGGGAGATAGAAAGACCTGGAAAAGACAGGAGCTCCACAAGGAGAGCAACAGAACCAAAATATCTGGACCCAGGGTTCTTTTCTGAGAC